>PVIA01003935.1:0-91413 GCA_004024845.1 Tonatia bakeri
CATGTCCATGTGTGGTAAGTTCTTTAGCTTCTACATTTCCCATACTATTCTTGCCCTCCGTCTATTTTCCACCTGCCATCTATGCTACTTATTCTCTGTACCTTTCCCCCCCCTCTCCTCCTCCCACTCCCCTGTTGCTAACCCTCCCTGTGATCTCCATTTCTGTGGTTCTGTTCCTGTTCTAGTTGTTTGCTTAGTTTGTTTTGGTTTTGTTTTAGGTGTGGTTGTTAATAATTGTGAGTTTGCTGTCATTTTACTATACATGTTTTTTTAATCTTCTTTTCTTAGATAAGTTCCTTTAACATTTCACAAAATAAGGGCTTGGTGATGATGAACTCCTTTAACTTGACCTTATCTGGGAAGCACTTTATCTGTCCTTCCACTCTAAATGAAAGCTTTGCTGGATAGAACAATCTGGGACATAGGTCCTTGCCTTTCATGACTTGGAATACTTCTCTCCAGCCCCTTCTTGCCTGTAAGGTCTCTTTTGAGAAATCAGCTGACAGTCTGATGGGAACTCCTTTGTAGGTTACTGTCCCCTTATCTCTTGCTGCTTCTAGGATTCTCTCCTTCATTTTTACCTTGGCTAATGTAATTATGAAATGCCTTGGTGTGTTTCTTCTTGGGTCCAACTTCTTTGGGACTCTGAGCTTCCTGGACTTCCTGGAAGTCTATTTCCTTGGCCAGCTTGGGGAGGTTCTCCTTTATTATTTGTTCAAATAACTTTTGCACTTGTTGTTTTTCCTCTTCCCCTTCTGGTACCCCTATAATTTGGATGTTGGAACATTTAAAGGTGTCCTGGAGGCCCCTAAGTCTGTCCTCGTTTTTTGAATTCTTATTTCTCCATTCTTTCCTGTGTGGGTGTTTCTTTCTTCCTTCTGGTCCACTCCATTGATTTGAGCCCAGTTTCCTTCCCATCACTATTGGTTCCCTGTGCATTTTCCTTAATTTCTCTTATCGTAGCCTGCATTTGTTCATCTAATTTGCGACCAAAATCAACCAATTCTGTGAGCTTCCTGATCACCAGTGTTTTTAACTGTGCATCTGATAGGTTGGCTATCTCTCAGTCGCTTAAAAGAATGGGTTCTGGGGCTTTGATTTGTTCTTCCATTTGAGCCATCTCTCTCTCTCTCTCCTTTTTTTTTTTTTTGGTCTGGTTCACCTGTTATGGTGAGGGGCGGAGCCTTAGGTGTTCACCAGGGCAGGGCACCCCAGTCGCTGGATTGTGACGTTTATGTGGGGGCGGGGGAGGGAACAATGGTGCTTGCTCCATTCTCTGTGGGACCTCAGTCCCTTCCGCTGCTTCCCCCAAGCAAACTGGGCCCCTCTGGTGCCAGTTCCCGCGTGGGTGGGCTTGTGCACACCGTGGGACCTTCCAAGGACCTCTCCTGTGAAGCTGGGAGTCTCTCCCTGGGCCTCACCTCCCACAGGTGTCCTCAATCAGTGTCCTGAGGCTCTATTTCCTGGTGCTGGGATCCTGGGTTGCATGCACTGCCTTGCTTTACAATCGCTGCCTCACTGGATCTGCTGGTTGCCACCCCTGGACCGGGGTCTGCCAGCTGCCGCCTGCACACTCAGGGTCCATCCGCTGCGGCCCTGCATGCCCCGGATGCCTTACGCGCCCAACTCTCTCTGCTCTTCGCCCTGCGACCCGCTCCTGGCTGCTCATCTCCGCCCCTCCTACCGGTCTGGATGCACGGGTCTATTTCAACTTCTTGGTTGTCCGACTTCCATTCAGATCAATTTTCCGTCAGTTTTGGATGTTATTCTGTTTCTAAATTGTTGTTGTTCCAATCTTGGCTGTGCGTGGAGGTATGGTTTGTCCACCTGTGCCTCCATCTTGGCCGGAAGTCCATTTTTGTAGATTTTTTTGACTGCAGGTTGCATCTGCTGCTCACCCTCAGGACCATTTCCAGACGCTCTGGCTGTTTTTTAAATGCTTTCCATGTTTGCTGGAGAACACAGGTCAGCTGAGCTCCTGTAGAAATCTCATCTCCAAATGAATCCTTTTTACAGGAAAGGGGCATTTTTGTGGATACCCCTGGAGCTCCCATAGTGACATGCTTGCATGGGCTGGGGTCGTGAGTCAGGGCCCCCAGCCCCAGTGTGACATCCCCCATCCTGGGGAAGCAAGGGTGCAGGCCTCCCAGCCCCCAATATGTGTCCCTGTCTTCCCCAGGGCGAGTGCTCCCGCAAATGCCGCAACCTCTTCGTGCTGGAGACCGTGTGCGTCGCCTGGTTCTCCTTCGAGTTCCTGCTGCGTTCGCTACAGGCAGAGAGCAAGTGTGCCTTCCTGCGGACGCCGCTCAACATCATCGACATCCTGGCCATCCTGCCCTTCTACGTGTCGCTGCTCGTGGGCCTGGCTGCGGGCGGCGCGGCGCGAGCAGGCGCGGGCGCCGGCGGCAACAAGCTGCTGGAGCGCGCAGGGCTGGTGCTGCGGCTGCTGCGCGCGCTGCGGGTGCTCTACGTGATGCGCTTGGCGCGCCACTCGCTGGGGCTGCGCTCGCTGGGTCTGACGGTGCGCCGCTGCGCCCGCGAGTTTGGGCTGCTGCTGCTCTTCCTCTGCGTGGCCATGGCCCTGTTCGCACCGCTCGTGCACCTGGCCGAGCGCGAGCTGGGCGCGGGCCGCGACTTCTCCAGCGTGCCAGCCAGCTACTGGTGGGCCGTCATCTCCATGACCACCGTGGGCTACGGCGACATGGTGCCGCGCAGCGTGCCCGGGCAGGTGGTGGCGCTGAGCAGCATCCTCAGCGGCATCCTGCTCATGGCCTTCCCCGTCACCTCCATCTTCCACACCTTCTCGCGCTCTTACTCCGAACTCAAGGAGCAGCAGCAGCGGCGGGCTGCCAGCCCCGGGCCATCCCTGCGCGAGGACAGCACGCGCTCAGCTTGCGCCACCGAAGACAGCTCACAGGGTCCCGATGGCACCGTAGAGACTGGGGACTCCGAGGATGGCGCGTGGGCGCGCGCAGGGCTGGCCTGACCTGGGCGGGGGCCCCGCCTGCACCCAGAGGTGGCCGTGGCTGGCGGTCACTGGAGGCTGCTCCTCTCCAGCTAGAAACAGAACCACGGTCCTTGCCTCCCATCACGCAGAGGGACAGGGACCGCCCTTGTGGGCAACGGCTCCTAGCCCCCAAAGGGGCCTCCCTCTAGTTGCCCATATCCAGCCCACGTGCATGCTGTGAGGAGCAGGGCGGCAGAACTAGGCCTCGGCTGGCCCCTGCCCGAAAGTGGCATTGAAAGCCGTCCTGCACTTTGAGCAGGTTCCTAGGGGACGCCCAGCCTGTCCTCCTTCCTCGTTTCCCTGGGAAGTCCTGGCTCCTTGGCTGGTAAGTCCCAGAGAGTCCCAGCCTGTAGCAACACCAGGAGGTCACGCTGCCCCAGGCCTCGGCCTGGCTCTCCCCTGCTCTTCAGCCTGGAGGTCGTTGGAGCAGAGGTGAGGGTGGTGGTGGGGTGCACTGGCGTGCAGTCCTGGAGGAGCAGTCTGGGGGCAGTTCCCGGGGAACGGGGCAGTCCCCTTCTGCCGTGTCACCCGGGTGGGCTGTGCCCCATGGGAGGGAGGCCTTCCCTGGGCACCCAGCTCTGCAAAAGCCCACATCCCTGCGAGGTGACAGGCACAGAGGTATCACATGGATGCTCGCAGCCCCCCAGTTCCTGTGGGGGTGCAGCCCTGCCCTCTGACCTCCTTTGCTGGCCCTGTCCTGCGGGGATCTTCCTGGGTTGCCTCCTCACAGGTGTCCCCTGAAATGCGCCACCCTTTCAGCGTCCAGGGAACTGTATCCTATCCTCTGGGACCCTCATCTCCAGTAGGGACACTTCCCTTGAGCTCCAGGCCTGGGGGGGGTGGTTCAGGGAAGAGATGGTGCCCTGGGCCTTTAGCTGCTAGAAACCCATTGTCACTGAGGCGGGAGCCATTTCTCCTTTGTGGGGGATGGAACCGGCCAATCACTGAGCTGAGCCGTGACTTCTGCCAAAGACCCAGCTGCAGGGGATCCTGCACCGCTCAGAGGCCCACCTTCCTCACCCCAGAAGCAGGGCACCTGCCCACCACCACCCCTCCTGCCCTTTGGCAGGGCCCTGGGTGGGGGCCTGAGCTGGGGAGGGGGCGGTGGGCCTCCTGTAGAAGTTCCCCCTGGTCCCCAGGGGCAGCACTGGCCCCGTCCTCAGAGCACAGGGGCTCGGGAGGCCAGGAAGGGGCTCCTCTGCTCACAGGGAGTCTGGCCATGCAGAGTGTGGGGCCCTGTACCTGAGGACCACCCCTGCATGCAGAGCCCAGGTGGCCCTCCTGTTGCAAGTACCCCTGGCCTCTCGCTGACCCTGCCCCCCTCCCCCGCCCAGGATGGGGCTGAGTGCTCCAGGGGACAGGCCAGCATGGAAGCGGGTGGCAGCCCGTGCTCAGTCAGGCCCTGCAGGGGCAGGCCGGCGAGGAGGAGCATGGGTTTCCCTATTGTCTCCCTCCTCACCCCCAGCCACGGGTCAGTTGGCATGGCAATGCCTGGGCCCCACCAACCGAGTCTTGGTCAGTGTCAGGTGGACAGGGGCCCGGAAACAAACACCTTGGCCTTACCAGCGACCAAGAAACTGCAGGGGTCTGACCAAGCTGAGGGTCCCCAACCACGGGAGGTGAGGCCCGTCCCCCACCATCCAGGGTGCTCAGAGAGGCTCACGTCTGGCGGAGAGATGGGTCTGTCCAGGGTGACTCCAGGGCTCAGCACCTGACCCGACACCTGTTGCCCTGCCTGTGTGCACAGACAGGCCCCACTGCCTGGTCAGCTGTCCACCCTGGTTACTCTCAGTCACTGTCCTTGGGGCTGGTCTGCCCCAGGGGGCCCATCTCACAGGACAGGCGCCAGAGCGGGGCCCCAGGAGGGGTGCCAGCCCAGCCCAAGGGACATGACACTTCTGGGCAGAGGCCTGTGGGGGGGGCTGGCCCTTCCTTGGAGACCCTTGTGGTGAATAAGAACACAGGACCCACCGTGCCCTGGGCCCTGGGTGCCCCTCAGACTGCCGGCCACCCCGTGGCCACCCCGAGTCCTCCTCACACAGTGTGTCGATTTAGAGTCTCCGTACTGACAGAACCTCGGGCACCGCGGTCACCACCGTAATCAGCAACATTTTAATTTGGAGGCAATTACTGCTACAGGCATCTCCCTTCATTATTTTTTAAATAAACGTTTTCAAAGCATCTTACAAGCCAAAGGACTAAGCAGGAGTCTCACTCCAACATTCAGGAGCTCTTGAGGAAAACTCAGGTGGAGGAAACAGCTTCTCACCGGCCAGCGCAGACACCTGAGGGCCATGGCCTCAGGCAGTGCTGGCAAGGCACAGAGGGCCCCCTCCACCCAGCAGAAGGGGAAGTGCTGCCTGTGGGAGCCACATGGAAGCCTCTTGGACTCGTGGCATCTGGGGGCCTGGGAGCTGGCGCAGGGCTGGCCCGGCGGAGGTGCCCACAGATGATGGAAGGCGGACGGCTGTGGGTGACGAATGTCAGACCAGCGGCCGCACCACCGCCACCTGCAGCCAACACAGAGAGCCGTGCGCACAGGAAAGGGTGGGCAGGCCACCCTACTGCCCTGGAAGGTCACTTCAGGCCCCGGAGCTCAGAGTGAGGGGCGCGCAGCTGCGCAGTGCGTCCCTGTCCTGGCAGACGGGCGCCACGGGCTGCGTGCTGAGATGTGCACACTTCCCGGGAAAGAGGGGATGCCACTTGTGCAGCCACCTGCACCCTCCAGCCCTTGAGGGCTCGTGGAGCGCTCTGGGCTCTGGGTCAAACGCCCCTGAGCTTGCTCTGGCCAGTGCCCGGCTGGCACAGACCCGGGTGGTCCCCTCGCCCCAGTGGGAGGAGGCCAGCGCAGCAATGGGGCCTCCAGGTCCGAGCCGAGCTGAACAGAGGGCGAGGGCTGGTCCCCAAGCCCTGTGAGGCGGCAGTGCTCACGGTGGCCCAGGCAAGGCCACCCGGCCAGCAAGACTGGGACACACGTCACGTGCACGGCTGTGGCTCCCCTTCCTCATGACCACAGCATCTGGCCCGCACACCCTGTGCCAGGCTCACCCTGCCCTGAGCCCCTCGCCGCACGCTGTCCAGCAGCGTGTCTGACCGTGGGCTCTGCGTGCTGGGGCCTGAGCTCTCCCTGCGCCGTCTCCACTCTGTGCCTAGGGCAGGGCCGGGGCTTCGGGTCGCTTCCGGCTGTGGCCACCTGCTGGGCCTCCTGAGGGCCCGCCCTTCCTGCAGCAGCCCGCTCCGCCGTTTCCTGGCTTGTGGGGGTCTCCCCAGGTCCCCCGGTGCTCTGAGAGAAGTGGGTGTGCAGCCTGCTTCCCCATCACCTGAAGACCACCGCCGTGCCGCCCTCCAGCAAGTGAGCCCAGCCCTGGCGCCCGGGCCCCCGCCTGCCCACCGGCCCAGGAGCCCACGCAGAGGACAGGTGACCCGCCAGTGCCCGCGGCCAGCAGCCACGCGTCCTCGTTCTCCCGGCCGCCTCAGAGGGCCTTGGCGCTGGCGGGGTGCACCGTGTGGGGGCTGGGCTTCGAGGGGTGGCGGGCGAAGGCGTAGGCCTGCACCAGGATGGCCAGGTCCACCATCACCTGCAGCAGGCCGCACACGGAAAACTGTAGCGGGGCGCCGTTCAGCAGGAAGTACGCAGTCTTGAAAGTGTCACCGCTGGTCCACATGAGCACCATCTTGACGCTGCAGAGACACAAGCCAGGGTTGGGGGCAGCCAGGCCGGCCCCTCCCTCCCTCCCTCCTGTCCTCGAGGAGAGGTCCCTGCCTGGCAACTCCAGGGACGGGAAGGCCCCTCGGCTGGGGGGTCCTCAGCCTCCCGGGCAGAGGCCGGGCCCACGTGGGGCAGACCCACCACCTCGCAGCGGCACCGGGTGTGGGCTCCTTGGGGGGTGGGGCAGGGAGGACCTCTGCCGGCTCTGGGGGCAGCAGTGCCTGAGAACTTCCACCTCAGAGAGTGGCACTGGCCACAGGGACCCCTGGGACTGGCTTCCGAGGTGCTGGCTCTGGCCTGGCTGTGCCCTGTGGGCTGCAGGAGGAGCTTGGCCCAGAGGCAGTGGCCCTTTCAGCCCACGCCCCTCTCCTCCAGCCCACAGAGCCCACCGCCTGCACCTGGTCCACAGAAGTGGCAGAAGTGCCTGGAATGACCCCAAAGCTGCGTCACACACCCCAGGAGGAGCCTACGCAGGGCCCACCCTTCCCACCTGCTGTGTCCAGTGAATCGGAGTGGAGGGTGCGGGCGTGACCCCAGTCCCCACCTGGAGCCACGGTTATGGGGCTCTCCTCCCTGGAAATGCTCTCCGTAACTGCCCAGACACGTGGCCGGACGCACTCCTCGGCCTGCCGGCGGCCACCCCACCAGCCACACACTTCGTTCCCTGGGGAGTTTGTTCTGGAAACGCCAACACGAAGACAAATCCATGTTCTCTCCCCAGGGCCTGCAGCCGACGCTGGCTCATGACTCCTTCCCGAGGTCGGGCTCACACACCGGTCACATGTGCACGGCCCTGGGGAGCCCGGGGGCGGTGGGGCCCCTGGGGAGGGGGCAGGGGAGCTCGTCCCACCAACGTGAACACAAGCAGGTGCTGGACTGTCGGCTCCAAGAGCCCAGGTCGCAGCCCTGGTCAGACGGGCTGTCGGGGGGACATGCTGTGACCTGTGCCGGAGCTGACAGGTGCGGCTTCGGGGTCTGGTGTGCTCGACACCGAGAACCGAGAAACCTGTGCAGAAGGCAGTCCCCCACGGCACCCCCCCACATGCGTGCGGCCTGCACAGGGTGGGCTGCATGGCTCCCGTCTCACAGGGGAAACTGAGGCACAGGCTGGTTTAGCAATGCACCCCAGAGCACACAGCAGGTACTGCCCAGGGGGCAGGAGGACAGAGGCTGCACAGCCCAAAGTGGGGCAGGGGGCCGGGGCCACCTGTTACTGTGCTGGGGCCGCCTGCCTGGGGCCAGGCGGGGCCTCGTGGCCCTGAACGCACAGGTGCACTCATCACCCGGCCAGCAAAGACACGAGGTCATCTCTGGAGCTGGACTCTGCCTGACGCTCGGGGACATTTTTAGCTGCCTGGATGCCTCACCTGGCCTGGGCCCTCAGCCGCTGCATGGGGACAGGAATGTGGCCACCTTCCCACAACCCCACGACGGCCACCTGTGTGAGGGCTCAGCGAGGACGGGGCCCAGCAGCCAGAGAGCCTGGAAGGGGGGCTCTCAGCAAGCCGGGAGCTCTGCCCTCCCTACACGGGGGTTCCGCACCCCCTGCCCTCCCATGGTGCGGGTGTGCGGGCAGCCTCAGAGGCCCTGCTCTGAGGTGCAGCACGCCAGGAGGTCAGAGCAAACATGAACTTCGCAGTGGCCAGGTCTGCCCTCCTCCTGGGGGCAGGAGTCCCGCCTTCGGGGGAAGCTCAGCCAGCATAGGCTCCGACAGGGCCCAGAGCCCACCCCAGAAGCCCACCCTGAGCAAAGAGAACCTGGCAGAGGGGCAGTTTGAGGGGGAAGGGCACTGCCACCTCCCAGGGCTCAGGCTTCACTCTCCCAGCCCAGGCTGGTGCCTGGGAGCTGGGCTTCCTTTCCCGGGGCCCCTCACTCGGCCCCCAGCTCCAGCTGCCATCTCCTGCACCTGACCCTCCCCTCACCCTGCCCACCATTTTAATCCTGACCCCAGTGACCTCATTCTTGGCTCCAGCATTTTGCCTCCCCAGTTGGGCTGCCAGATCACTATTCCCAAAATACCTCTCACCTCACCCACAGCCTGCCAGCCAGGAAAGCCCCTCCCAGCCTGGGGCCCAGGAGATGAAGCCCCCCAGCTTCTCTGCAGGAGCTCACGCCCCGCACTTAGCCCAGACCTAGGCCTCCTCCCCACCCGAAGAGAGCTCTCTGCAGTTCAAGCCCCGCCCACACGTGCCCCGAAGGTGGCCTCTCGGCCGGCCCGGGACCCTGGGTGCGACACCAAAAGCATCAGCAACAAAATACATTTGTGACATCATCCAAAGTAAAGCCGTTCCTGCTGCGGAGGAGAGAGTCAAGAAAGCAGGGCAGAGGGGTCGCAGGTCACGAACCTGACGAGGTTCTGGCACCCAGACAACGTGCGGAACTCTGCATCTCGGTCACAAAAGACAAAAACAAACTTTAACACAGGCCGAGGACCTGCATTGGCCTTTCTCCGAAGAAGATGTGCAACTGTCCAATGGTCGCGTGACAAGGCCACAGCATCATCAGTCGTCAGGGAAATGCGAAGGGAAAAGGCAGAACCACCGTGAGCCCCACACACCCGGGCAGATGGCGGCGAGGTCGCTGAGGGTGTGCGGAGATCAGACCCCCACCGACAGCTCGAGGGGGACGTCAGCCAGTGCAGCCTCTGGGGAAATCAGTCTGCAGCCCCTCGACCCACAGGGACCCACAGGGACACGTGACCCAGCAGCTCCGCTCCCGGGTGCACCCAGGAGAAAGGAATGCACCTGTCCACCCAGGGACTTGCAGACAAATGCTCACAGCAGCACGATTCACAACGGCCAACCCGTGGACACCCCCAACGTCCCTCACTGAAGACGGACAAACACAGCGCGGCCGCCCACACGGTGCAGGGTCGCACTCAGCCTCAGAAGGGGGCGCAGCACCCCGTGCACACTGGGGGTGGCAGGCTCACGGCCGAGTGCTGCACGTCGCGTGTGCAAGGGGCCCGGTGCAGACAGACCCACCCGGCAGCAGTGGACCCAGGGGGCCCGGCCGGGGGAGGGCTTGGGGGTGCATGAGGCGTGGTCCCTCAGGGTGCAGACTTCCTTTTGGGACGATGGAAACGTCCTAAATTAGACTGCGGTGGCGGCTGCGGGACCCTAAAACAGTGAGACCCATCCAACGGCACACTCCAGTGGGTGAGTGCAGGGCGGGTGCTGCCCAGTACAGGCACTTTGCAGAGAGTTCCAGCCCCCTTTGTCGGGCTGCTGGCCGGGCGGGTGTGTGTTCATGTAGTGTGTGTGCAGGTGCACACGCATGCCTGTAACCACACACGCACATAGCGCACCCCACTCACCGTTCCCTGGCCTGTTTTCTGTAGAAAGGCACAAAGACAGGCCCTGGGGGCACAGCGGTGAGGCAGCCAGGGCAGGGAGACCTGTCCCGCCTCCCAGGCAGCCGAGACCCCAAGCTACTGCCTCCAGGGGTCAGGGCAATGCTGGGCAGGACCAGGTGAGACAGTGTCAGGCTGCGTCATGGGGCATGGCCACCGAGTGTCTGGCTGGGAGGAGCAGGGCGACCCAGAGAGCCGGGCTCGAATTCTGCCCACCACCACCACAATGGGGGGGCCTGCACCTCATCCACATCCCATGGCGGCTGGGACACGAGCCACACACACCACAGGGGCAGCCTCCCTCCCCCGGCCTCCCGGGGCCCGCGTGGGCGCCTGCCACTCCAGCTGGACGCTGAGCCCTGCTCTCCCAGGATCCCAGCGCATCCCGAACACCCTCCCCGCGCTTGTCCGAAGCTGCGCTCCCTCTGCGGTCTCACCACCCGGGCTCTCCCGTAATTACGTGGGGGGAGCAGTCTCAAATCTACAGCACGTGGAGAAAAGAGGGGCAGAGAGTCCTACAGACGCTGCCTTTCAGAGTTCCCTGTGTTAATCAGTAAAGTTACTTCAAAAGCTTCGTCACTGCTTTGCTGGTTCAGAAGCAGCAATCACTTAACCTTGTTTTTAAAGGAAAATCATTTAAAATATCTCCGGCAGTTGCTCCAAGGCAGGAAAAAGCACGTGTGCGTGTGCCCAAGTGTGGGGGCGTGTGTGCACATTAGTGAGCACCTGAGTGCTCGGGGCCGGTGTGCGGAGGCACACACGTGCGCGTGCTCACGACGTCCCGGGAGGGGCAGGTGTGCCTGGCGGCTGACGAGCCTGCGGACCTCGCCAGGCGCCCGGGGCCCCGCCCACCGGCGGCCTCCACGGGGCAGAGCAGCTCCGGCCGGCGTCGGGGCAGGGAGGGCGCGTGCGCGTCTCCAAGGCTCAGGTGCCGGTGGTTCCCAGGGACCGGGAGAGAGCACACCACGCTGCCTGGGTTCAGGTACGTGTGCCCTCCTGTCGGTGTGTTTGCACGCGGGTGTAGGTGCCTGCGTCGCGTGCACACTGTCCACACGTCACCGCGATCGGGAGCTTGTTCACCGGGAAGCACACACAGTGCTGGACGCTCATTTCTCACTCTGGGATCGGGCGCGAGGTTCCCTGGCCTCCGACTGCCGAGCTGTCCTGGCTGCTGCGAAGGAGAGCGGAGGCCCCGGGGAGGGCGCCGGAATGACAGCCAGGACAGAAGGGCCTTCGGCAGTGGCAGGCGCTGCGGTAGACCTGGGGGGGGGGGGGGGGCAGACACCCGAGGGGAGACGCAGCTGCGAGCTCCGCGCGGGAGATGGCGAAGGGCCGGCGCGGCGAGCTTGGCTGGGAGAAGCCGGTGGGGACGCCACACCACCGTGCCCCCATGGGGCGAAGTGGGGCTGGTTCCTCTGCGCATGTGTTCAAAATTTAGTCCATCACTGGACGCTAGCGCCCTTAAAGTTTCTCTCACACGGACATCTTTGAAATGAACACATTTTCGGAGGAAACCAAGCTGTGACGGGCCTCCACCAGGCACTGCCCTCCAAACCCGAGTCCAGTCTGCGCTCTCCCGAGAAAGAGGATGTTTTCTTCTGAACAGACGCAGGGAGAGGACACCTTCCGGTGTCGACTCCCGCGTGCACAGTGTCCGGGAAGGAAATGGGACCAGCAAGCCGGTACTAGAAAACCCGTGACCCTCCACAGCCCAGCAAACCACTCCCAGCACCTCACCTCACCTCACCTCACCTCACCTCTCAGTGAGCTGCGGCGTGGGGCGGCACCGCCAGGCCCCATGCGGGCAGAGGGCAGGGCCACAGGCCGAGGGTTCAAGGCCCTGGGACCCCCATGGCCCGGCCCTGCAGACATGCCCCACGACCCCAGGCCAAGTCCCTTCAAGTGGCGGCTCTGCCAGGCAGGCATCCTGTAGCTCATTCAATGCCACAGCCACGTTGAACAAGTGCCTGACCGAGTCACCCGCCCCCCCGCTGCCCCAGCTGGGCCTGCATAGAGATGTGAGCCGTTTTTAAGTGAGTGTCCCAACGAGGTGCTGTGGGTCTCAACGGGCACCCTGCACCTGGTGGACCTGCTGCTCCGAGGCAGAGGGCCCACTCCCCACGGCCTCCGTGCAGGTCCCCATCCCGGTCCTCGCACAGGCTCACTTCTCTCATGGCACCAGCCAAGCCTCATCAAGGCGGCCAGGGTCTCCGCCTCGCCTGGGCCTCTGTGAAGCGCCCTCCTCCGGCGCCCCTTGCCTTCAGCACCCCTGGGAGAAGGTGAGCGGGGCGGGTGGAGGAGCCTTTGGAGAGAGGGCCTGGGCCCCCAGCGGCTGAGGGCCACACATGTCCTTTACACCCTGAAGTCATGGATCCAGGGGACGGGCGCAGTCCCCTGACCTGCACGGCAACTGAGGCCGTACTCTTCTCAGAGCCGAACACTCGCCCTCTGCACGAATCGGATCTGTCGCAGCCGCGGGCCTCGGAGAACAGGAGCTGGGTGAACTGCAAGTGGGCTGGGGACACGCCATCCCACCCAGGGCTCTGGCAGAGCAGCTGAGACTCCGGCGGGCCGGCCTGGGCGGCGTCTCCCTCCAACACTCCCCCTGCTACCAGTTCTTCAAGAATCTGCACGATCACCCCGGCTGGTGTGGCTCAGGGGACTGAGTGCCAGCCTGTGAACCAAAGGGTCACCAGTTCAATTCCCCGTCAGGGCATGTGCCTGGATTGTGGGCCAGGTCCCCAGTAGGGGGCATGCAAGAGGCAACCGCACATTGGTGTTTCTCTCCCTCTCTCCCTTCCTTTCCCTCTTTCTAAATATAAATAAATAAAATCCTAAAAAAAAAAAAAAAAGAATTAGGACAATCCGCCAGGTGCCTGCACTGGATGAGCCTCCACGTTCATAAATGTCCCCAGCTGCTCTCCTCGCTTCCGAAGGCGACAAGCGGTTTAGAGAGCCAACCACTGCATTTCTTCATTCATCCATTCAGTAACTACTTTCCGAGCTGCGATGATCTTCCAAACGCTGCACCAGGGGACAGGGAGACAGTGGAACGGAACGCAACCCTGCCCCCAGGGCCTTCCGTCAAGCGGCTGAGACTCCAAAGTAAAACATCTGAACACCGGTCGAGGGCGCGTCTAGAGGTCACGGACATTCTGTCAAACACTAGCAAGAGGAGTTTCCCAGGCAAGAAAAAGCCAGAGGAGTCTGTGACCACCAAACCAGTCTCACAAGAAATGTTAAAATGCTTCTCTCCTTTGAGAAGAAGAAGAAGCAGGAAAGAAAAAAAAAGCAGAGGAACATAGTTAAAGGAAGAAAATGCCTATCGATCCGAAAATCAGAAAGAGGAAGTTAAAGGGCCAGCCTGCGAGACAGCTGCAGATGCGTGCACTGCACCGCAGACAGGAGTGTCCGCTCAAAGACAGAGGGTCAGTCAAAACCGCGGGTGATGCAGACTTCAGCCGCCTGGAGGACGGACTCTCCCTCCCTCAAAGCACAGCTGGAGCCTGGCCACGAGGTCCACACCCAGGGCACCGTGCTTCTGGGCACTAGCACACACATGGAAACGTGACATCAGATGCAACACCAATCACAGGCGCTCACAAGCAAATGAAATACTTCGTGTGGGTTTAATCCGACACGTCCTGGGTCGTGTCCTGAGAGAGTGCCCAGTCGCTCAGGGGCCTGGAGCTGCACCCCTGCTGCTGCGGCCACCCCTGCTACCCCACTCACACGCCTGAGGCTCTACAGCCCAGAAGGAGCAGCTCTCCGATCCCCTGCTCCCGAGAGGGTCTCAGCCTCTCCCCATCTGTCACACACACACAAGGCTCACACGTCGCAAGGTCGGTGGACTGATGTGCTCCCACCTGCACTGCTCTCTGGCTGGCTGTTTCACAGGTGTAACCGGAAGTAAAGCAGCCAGCTTTGTGCCCATTTGACTTCCACCAAATATGCGTGCACCCGCTGCTGACGAGGACAGCCGCCACGCCGGGCACCCACCCACCTCATGCCCTCCGTGGACTGGTGGCGGTGGTTGCGGTACAGCTGCGGCACGCCCAGCATGGCCTCCGTCAGCACGGCCAGGAAGCCCAGGGTCTCCACAAACAGCGCCGAGTCGATGGACAGGTATGTGACGTAGCCGGCGACGCCTGCAAAGGCCAGCACGCACTGCAGGTAGTCGGCAAAGCTGCTCCAGTGCCAGAAGTGGTGAGGGTCGAAGTCTAGGGGGAGAGGGGGAGAGGCCGAGGTCAGTGTGAGGGGAGGGACATGACCTGGGCGAGTGGCTCAAGGTCAGCCTGAGGGAGCCAGATGTGAACTGTGAGCCTCCACCTGCTCTGCGCCAAGGCACTTCGGAGGAAGCCTGAGCTCCTGCAGGTAACCGCTCAGCATAATGGGCCGAGCCCTCCGCCCACCCTGGCGTGGCACTCCCAGTCCCCCAGAGCCACTGGGTCTCCTTCCCGGGTTGGAGTGCCTGCCCTCCCCTCCACAGCCCCTGGGGGGCACACAGGGGCCGCTATGCAGGTTGGGGATAGGAGGTACCCGCTGTGTGACCCTGAGCCCCAGAGGGACGGTGCCCACCCGGCCCAGGGGCCCCATGTGGGTCACGCTGTCGCAGGATTCACACAGCCCTTAGGTGATCCTCACGCACACACCCCGGCCGCTCAGAGGGGCACAGATGGGACCTGGGCCCCAGGCCACCCTGTGGCCCTGCAGACCGAGAGGGTAGGGGAGAGCCCCAACGCGCTGGTGTTTCCAGGCAGCACCCCATTGATGGCCAGGTTATACAACCTCTGGTCTCCAGACCAGGCAGCCCACCAGCACCCCCATGTGGCCCGCTCCTGTCAGTTCAGGCAGAGCTTTCCCAGCAAAGCAGCAAGAGAGCTGGGCCCTCGCTGTGGTCCAGGCCCTGGTCCCCCTAGAGGACACAGGATGGCCCCCAGCCCCCACAGTGGCAGCTTGTGGTGGCCATGGCGACGACGATAACCTGCTGGAGACAGTGGTGAGAGCCCCACAATGGCCATGGGGCCTCCACATGCCCCACTTTCACGGGAGAGACCGGAGAGTCCTCGGGGGTCCCTGTGCTCACAAGACTCCACATTCCCAGAGAAGCACCGAGTGCAGAGGGCTCAGGCCACTGGCAGCCACTCACCTCTCTCACAGAAGCGGCCTGGGGCCCCAAGCTCCTGTGCTCCCCCCTGCCCAGCCAGCACTGTCCCCCCCACCCCAGGTGCCGTGAGTGCCCAGCGCTATCCTGACAAGGCTGCCCTGGGAAGGCTTGCACACCACGGGCAAGGTTGTCTTGAGGGCCTGGGACCAATCATTAGGACATGACAGCTGGTGACCATGCAGCCAGCAGCTTCCTCTTAGTCTGGGTCACACCCAAGGGAGCAGGAAAGGGCCTCCCATAACTGTTACCGTGACCTCATGCCTGTGTGACTCAAGATAAGGGGACCCAGTGCCAGTGCAGGAGCCATCCTGCCCCCTGGAACCCACATAGGCTCTGTGAGTCTGGGGGTGCAGAGGAACCCACTGCCAAAGCTCTAGGCAGCCCCCAGTGCCTGGACCCCCCACACCGATCACCCTGGGGCTCCCACACTGACCCTGAACCTACACACACACCCACCACGCAGGCCACCATCGGAGCTGACTGCAGACCCCGATAAAACCACGGGGAACTGCTGATGGCGAGGCCGGGCAGCAGGAGATAACCCCGAACAACCTCTCTGGGGAACGGAGCAGAAGTGCAATGCACGGAGGGAAGAGGGAGCTGGAAAGGCCGCAGTGTGGGGGACAGGGAGGGAGGCCCACCGAGGTTGAAGAGGAAGTCACAGCGGACCTGCAGGGGGCAGGGCCCTGTGGCCCACGACTGCAGACCCCAAATAACTGGTCCCTCCCGGGCAGGCAGCAACAGCAAAGCACCCCCGAGTTTCCTTCTTCTGCACGTCAAACCGTCAGGGAGAGCCGGGTGAGCCTCCTGGTCAGACAGCTCAAGGGACTGCAGCCAGAGGACCCTGGAGGGTCCTGGCCAAAGGCCATCACAGCTGCAGAAATTCACTAAAGCGGGAAAAGGCTCTCGGCATGGACAGGGTTTCTCCCAGTCAGGACCCTGGAATCCCCCCAAAATATCCGTCCAAAGCAGCAGCCAGGGAAAGTTCCTTGATCAGGCACCAAAGGAAAAACGAGGGCAAGGGGCTGTGTCCTGGGCTGGGTAGCACCTGCCCAAGACACCAGGACCATTCCAAGGTGGCTGGACGCAGGGACCCACCTGCAGCCCAGGCGACAGGACAGGACAAACAGGTGTACTCACTATATGAAGCAGGCAGCTCTGTGTCCTTGCTGTTGACAGTAAACATGGGAAATCTGAGAAGGATCTGGCTGCAGGTCCTTTCAAAGTGCTTCCCACAAACAAGGATTAATCTCCAGTGGAAAAAGGCGTGACCAGAGGCTGCGGGACCAGAGGCAGCAGCACCAGGACACCCTGACGGGAAAGCTGCCCGGGACCCAGGACAATGGGTCTCGAATTGACCCCTGGGAGCCTGGGTCAGGGAACGGCTCCTGAGAACCAGGAAATGCAAGGGCAGGCCTGACTGAGTCCTTTCCTGCTGTCAGGAGGAAACGTGACACCTGTGGGAGTTAGGAGCCCGAGCCCGAGTCCCTGGTTTTAGGGAATAGATGAAGTATTCGGGTGCCGACAGTATCCAGTCGGAGTAGAAAAACAACAGACAAAACAACACCACCAATCTTGGTTCTTTGAAAACAAATACTGAAACTGAACATGTAGTTGGAATGACCTCAAGAAAAAGGAGACAGAGAGGAGCCTCAATCACTAACGTCAACCACGAAAGAGGGGCCGTTGCTGCCGACCTCACGGACATGAAGAGAAACACGGGGGGCACTAAAAACAACTGTAACCCCACACATTAGATGACGTAGGCTTAATGGACAAATTAAAAAAAAACTATAAAAACTAACTCAGCAACTGGAAAACTGAATAGACTTATACTAAGAGACTGCATTAGTAATTTAAATATTTCCCACAAAGAAAAACCCAGCCCCAGATGGCCTCACTGGGTGATTCCACCAACATTCAAAGAATTGACAGACTTGCAACAAGCAGTTAATGAGCCCTAGAGAGGTCACACACATCACAGCAAACACAGACAACACTGCATCACAATCACCAAACTGCCCCGAGACCGGACCTAATCACTGCAGCCGCCAGAAGGGACGGCTGCGTCACCTGAGAGACCGCTGGTCGTCCCGCGGTGGCAGTCATGTGGCAGCATGCACACGTGTGCAGTGGACACGCGCACCTTAAGTTTACACAATGTTGTATGTCAGACTCCAGTGTGACATTTTCAATTAATAATGAATGGGTGCCAATTCTTCACAAACTTTAAAAAAATAGAAAAGAGAACACATCCTTTTCCCAACTTACTTCATAAAACGAGCACTTTCCTGATACTAAAACCAGAGTCATCACAAGGAAAAAAAATTAAAAAGGTCAGTATCTCTTATGACTACGAGCACAGAAACCCTCAAGGCATTACTCGCAGACAGACTTAGCAACTTACAGAAAGGCTGTACATCTTGATCCAGTGGGATTTATCCCCCAAACCTGAGGTGGGTACACATACAAAGCCAACTCATACAATGCAGTATAATAATGGAATATAGGACAAAAACCACGTGGTCATTTCAGTGGACACCGAAAAGCATGTGACAAATGTCAATATGCTTTTATGGTGGAAAACACTCAACCAACTCAGAACAGGGTGCTTGCTTAACCCCATAAAGTCCATCACCCTCAGCGGAGAAGTGCCAACTGCCTTCTCAGTAAGATCAGGAGCAAGGAAAGGGCATCCGCCCAGGCCCCTTCTCGCCAGGCTAATCAGGCAGGGAAACAAATGCAAAGGAACCAGAGTGGGAAGGAAGAAGTAAAACTATTTGCAGATGACATAGTCTGGTGTACAGAAAACCCTCAGGTACCCACTGAACACTGCGAGACCTGACAGATGAGTTCATCGAAGCCTCAGGGTACGAGAGCTACACGAAAACCTATTTTGTTTCTACAAAGCAGCAACGAACAATCCAAAACGAGGTTAAGGAGACAGTTCCGTGGACCAGAGCATCAAAATTCTAAAGCTTGGCCTCCCATCATTCCTCATTCCCTTCCTTCTCCCTCACAGACCCGCACACAGAGAGCTCGCGGGCATCCAGGAGCTGCTTGGAAACAGCAGCCGTGGGCTGGTTAGTCTGCGGGAGTCGTGGCCACCCTGGTGCAAGGGGTCACATGCACGGACAAGACGCAGCAGGGTGACAGTGGCGGCAGAGAGGGGCAGAGCTGGCGTGAGATGCCCCCCCGCGTGGGCAGCCCCATGCAGGGTGGTACGTACCCAGATACGACCGCCTGGGGGGGGCTTTGGCTTCCTCGTCCTTAGCCTCTGCAGCTACATTTAAAAAGGGGGAGAGAGAGAGACAGGAAGGAAGAAAAGACAAAACAGACGAGTTTTAACAGAGAAACAGCTGCATCTCTCAGCCTTTTCTGTATTTCTCTTTTTTTAATGCTTTATATTCTTTTTTAAGATTTTATTTATTTATTTTTGGAGGTGGGAAGGGAGGGAGAAAAGGAGAGAAACATCAATGTGTGGTTGCCTCTCCTGTAACCCCTACTGGGGACCTAGCCCACCCCCCCAAAAAAAACAAAAAACGATTGGAGCAGAAAAGACCACAGACTTTGGTTTCTATGCATTAGGAAATCCACCTTTGAACTATTGTTCTCCAAACCTGCCCTCTTCCAAAACAAGTGCTTAGAAAAGGGGGAGGAAATTTGGACCAAAAGTGAAAAGTAGCCACATTTTCACCTGACCGCTACAGCCAGAGGTGGCATCTGACTCAGCAGATTCCACTTCTGCCCCCACAGAAGTCAGCGGTCAGCTGCAGTTCAGCCCCAGGGTCAAAACTCTGCAGAAAGCTGCTTGAATAAGCTGTTTTCAGAGGGTCCTCCCTGAGAGCTGGTTCAACCCTGGAAGGGGAGAGTCTCAGAGGCAACATCGCAGCCCACCACGGCCGCCCAGCCCAGGAGAGCTGCCCAAGACCCTGGAAGACACAGCTGGAGCAGAGCCTGCAGGTGGGGTCCCTGCAGCTGGGGTCCCTGCAGGTGGGGTCCCACGTGGAAGGTGGTTACACAGGAGAATGAGCCTCCAGCGAATACTGTGAACACCAAGCAGAGGTGGGATCAAAGGTCACCGGCCCCAGGCCATGCAGACTCACCTAAACAGGAAAATTGGCAAGTGAACAGCTAAAAGCAAATAGCAGACCCGCTGCCCCCGGACTTGGGACAGCTGGCAGACCGCACAGCACCGGCTGCACTGTGTCCCCGGCTGCCCCCGCCTCCCTCCGAGCGGCACCCCTGGGGGTTCTGGACTCTGACTACCCAGAGTCATGTGGATTTCCGCAGCCTCCTGCTTCTATTTGTTTTTATTTAGACCAATTTTGCCAGTCACTGGCACCTTGTCTAAGGGTCAAGGTCCCAAAAGAGGGAGGGGGAGGGGCGGGGGTAGATGCAGGAGAGAACTCAGCTCTGCTCCTGTGTGGGTGCAGCTCAGATGCAAACAGCTGGACCCTTCCCCAGTGCGGGCCAGATCGCCCCTGCTAGCAGGACACAAACAGGACAGAAATGCTCCTTCCAGAAGAACTTACACAGAACACCGAAACCAAGGGGGATGGTCAGACGTCCACCCTCCCACTCACTCCACCCAGAGCCCTCCGGAGGGAGGACCCGCGGGAGGCACATTGCCCTGTTCAGGGTGCCCAGTGTCCTCCCAAGATGACCTGGAGACCTCCAGGCAGACTCGGAGGGAAGGGGGTGTGGGGCGTGGACTCGGGTGGCCCTCCTGTGAGGTCACACAAACGCTAAATCTCAGATGCCTCATGGCCTGGAGGCCCCACACCTGCTATATCTGGCAGCCTACCTCGCCGCAGGCACTTCAGACAAGGTCGCGAACTGCTATCAGGTTTCAGAGCCGCCACACAGGCGTGCAGTGCTGCCTCGGCCTCGCCACCCTCCTGGGCACACATGGCAGCACTGAGACCCCCACCGCCCCTCTGCAGTCACCAGCAGGTCGGTGCCGAAGGAAAGGTGAGGCTCCCCGGAGCACAGATGGCAGAGAGAGGGGGCGGAAGCTGCGAGAGCAGAAAGCCTGTGTCCCAGGAAGTTCAGAGCCCAGTGCCTCTCCCCAGGACGGGCCCACTCACTGTGCCCTGCTTCCTAGGCAAGGCCAGTGGCACAATCAGCAGCAGCTCTGGCGTGGCCTCTTGAGCGACACCAGGGGACAGGGACAGAGCCCCCCAGGAGAGAATAGCCTCAGCGGGGAGAACGTGCCAGGAGCAGGGTGGTCTCCTTCATCGTGCAGGTGACACTGACTGGCCCGGGCAGCACATCAGAGCTGGAGGCTGACCTACTTTCCACACATCCCTCTCTCTCAAAACACAGGCACTAGCGGGGAGGGACCGCTCACAGGGAGAGATGGCCGTCAGGGACACAGACAAGGGCGAGACCTCCAGCCCACAGGCGTCCCAGACTAAACACACTCCCATTAAAGGACACACAACCACAGACGCGTCACAGTGAGAGCTGGCGTACACTCAGTCATCAGCAGAACACTGGAAGGAAGGCGCGAACCCCTCCGCATACAGGAAGCCCACCAGCCTGAGTTCAAGGAGAACGCAGCTCGGAAGGAGCTTTTCCGAAGAAGAAGGCAAAGGCGGAAAGAAGCATCTTCTGCTCCGTGAGCCAGAAGGTCCAGCAGCAGGTGGGCTGGACCTGGAGGTCACGCTGCCCAAGCACATGCGCCCAGGGGGCAAGTCACCTGCAACCCACACGCTCACGGCCTTGGGAGCACTGCTAACCAGGCACGCGAGGAATTGGCTGCAGGAAATAGTTTTATGTCCCAGAGGGTCAGACAAAACTGCCCCTGACCTGACGTGACAGAAAGGACCCCAGCAGGCGCAGGCCTCCCGCCCAGTGCCGACTCCGGGTGAGCGCAGCCACAGTGACCCCTTCCCGTGGGGAGACACCCGGCCCAGAGTCCACGGAAGAAACTGCCATCTTGGGTCGCCTCACATTATACGATGTTCAAAGTCACATACATGCTGAACATAGCAACATCAGCCACCGACGACAGTCCCCCGCAGTGAGACAAGCCGCTCAGGTGACGCTGGGCTGAGGGGTCGCCGTGCCCCCGATGCCGCCCGCAGACACAGGCTGCAGGGGCTCCGCCCCCACGTTGCCGCGCACCCACCTGCGAAGAAGCGCCGCTTGGCGTTGAGCTCGTTGCCCACACGGACCTCGGTGCACAGCTTCAGCATCAGCAGCATGGTGACGATCATGACGATGCTCTGCCACAGCAGCGGGGACTCGAAGTGCCTTCCAAACCTGGGGGCCAGGATGCCACGGTCAGGGGGCGCCCCGTGCCAGGCGCCTCCTCCGCGCACCTGGCCCAGGTCTGACCGGGGCGGGCAGCCCCATCCGGCATGGCCAGAACAGGGCTGGGTACAGAGGGGCTGGGGCACCCCGACAGCAGGACCAGCCCCTCAGCCGGGGCCCCTCCGAATCACTCCGGGCTTCTCCGAATGCCGCCCCCCACTGACAGGGTGGGAGGAGCGAGGGCCCGCGAGCCAGGCCTGGGTGAGGAGAAGGTGCTGTGGGAAGAGAGGCCGGTGCCTGGGGCTTTCTTGGCCAGGAGCCCAGACCCGGGTGGGGGCTGAGGACCTGCGGGAGGCTGGCTCTTGCTCACCACGGCCCCCAGGTCCTCTGGCCCATGACCCATGGCTCGAGCCATCTCTTCTACAAAGCGCAGATGCATCCTCTAAGGCTGTCTGGGGCCACTTCTAGTCGTGCCGAAGAACTGGTCCCCACCGCCTGCCCAACCGATCCGGGAGGTTGTTGACTCACCCACAGCGGAAGGGGATACAGCACCGGCAAAGGCTCCATGTCCTGCTGGGCAGCCAGCATCGCCGTAAAATAAGTCGGACTGGGGCCCTCCCATGCAGCTCATTCCCAGCTCTAAGTCCGACAACATGTAACTGGGGCCACGATGTGGAAAAGGCCAGTTCCACGTTTTAAATGTTCACAGAAACAATGAGTGAGAGGAACTGGGAGGGAAACACCGTTTACGCTGCCCCATACACAATGCACTAAGAATCATCTAGATGAACTTGATGTTCACAGTGAAAACGAGACTTTAATGTGAGTGTCAGGTGGCAGCAGTGAGTACTTAACTGATTTGAGGGTGCCGGCTCGTGGGCGAGACACAAAATTCCAAAAAGCACAAGTTTCCACAAACAAGACACAAGGGACAAAATAAATATGAAACACAGTTCAACGCCAGTAATAATTTTTAAAAGCTACATAAAATAGAAAGATACCATTTTTTACTCATGAAATTAGTTAAACTTTTTCTTCCTTAAACAGGGATGTCAGGACAGCACTGCTTCCTCTCTGTCCAAGAGTGCGGCCTGGTGCAGCCTCTTCTATTACGGACGACGGGACAGCCCGCCAGGCAGGCAGGGGGCCTGCGCTCAGAAAAGCCAGTCGAAGCAGGTTCTCCCCTGGTTGCGGCGTGCATTTGTCTCGCCCCTAGGGAAATACACATTGCAGAGGACATGCAATGTTCTACCAAGTCCAGGCAAAAGTTTCTACAGGAAACATCTTCTCTATCTCTCAAAGTAACGGAAAAAAATCTTAAGTGGCAGAGAAGTTGTGTATCTACTTCTCTGTGTGGCCTGAGTACTATGGCCATTAGCAGTAGAATGTTACCGTATCTCCGATACAATGTTGCTATATCTTTCACACAACGTTACTAAGCTTTGATACAGTGTTACCAGACCTCCAATACAGTGTTGCTGCATTTCCAATACAATAGATACAGTGCTATTCATCCCTGATACAATGTTTTCACACAGTGGGGATGGGCCTGAGAGCTGTCTCCATGAAGGTGCAAGACTCTGCAGTACCATCCAGGCACCCTGCCCCCAACCTGGTCTCTACAAAGTCACAAGTTTGCAAATATTAGGTACAAGGCATCACTTAGCCCTTGTCCGGGCTTCTAATATCACAAAGGCCAAACCCTGTACATCAGCATTTTATGGAGTATGATCTGCTGAATGCTGGTTTTGCAAAAGAATAGGGAGGATGGTAAGAAATAGGGTGCAGGAGTTCCCCAAGTTTCTGAAACCTGGGTTTGTGCAGTGTGGTTGTCCCCTCCTGCAGAACCACTTACATCCTTGCACCACAGATCTGGCAACGGGCTTCCCAGGGGGACTGGGGCCCTGAGGACTGTGGTCCCAGCCAGCTGTGGAACAGGCACTCTCCAGTCTTACCTCCACCCAGTTCTGCTGTGGACCCAGTTTCTGCCTCCCATGGAGCCTGCTGCAACTGTTGGCCCATGCTCTCCCTCCCCACCCCCTACAACCTTTGTGTGTGTGGTACACCCCAAACACCACTCCCACCAAAGTGCACACTGCAGCACCCAGCCCGTGTCCAGCACATGGGAAACCCTCCAATGCTATGAAATTGAACGGACTGCTAACCCGTGGAGCCTAGAGGGGACAGGAGTGAGAGAGGAGCACAAGGGAGCATCTGCATCGCCCTCTGAGCAGTGGGTCTCAGACCAGCTGGGCAGAGAGGTGTGCATTAGCACAAGCTGCAAACAGAGGCCTGCCCTTCAGCTGGTGTGAGATGCAGGAAAGTGCACCCCAGGCCAGAGAGTCTCAGGAAGGGACCAGCACCCTGCCCGCCCTCCCTTCATCCCATATGTCTCTCCAGCCTTCCGGAATGCTGGCTGCAGGCAGCCCTGTGTGCGCACCTGGGGGCCACAGAACCCCTGAAGTGACCCAGGACAGCTCGGGGTGCTGGCTTTCGTGGGAAAGGGCCAATCGGATGTGCAGAGATAGACTTGCCAGCGGACCAAGGCTGGATCCCACAGAGGCTGCTCTGTGCTGTGTTAGGGAGGGAGCTCAAGTCCCTCTCAAAGCCCCAGGCCCTGCTGTGGAGAGACACACAGGTCCAAAGGCATCAGATGCCTGTTAAACAAGGTGACCTTCGAGAAGCTGGTTTAATTTCTGACTCCTCCAAATGAGATCCTGAGATGTAGATTAGATATGCTATTTCCTTTTTGCACTTTTGAATGACAAGCACACTGAGGGGAAAGATCTCTAAATGGAACTATTTTCCCATAAGGTAACCCAACTCTGCTGGTTCCCTCCACTGCTGGAGAAAACCTACCCCACAATAAAGGGCTCGCTGTGCTGCCCCCCACCCCCGACACAGTGCCTGGCTGGGGGCTCCAGCACCCTGTCCAGTGGGCTCTGGGTCAACGACAGTGTCAGTTTCTTTTCAACCTGCTTCTGTTCAGTCTTAGACTCAAGACTGAAGGCCAGTTGATAAAAGGAAAGCAAGGTGTTCCACTTCAGAGGCCTCTCAGCCAAAGGTAAAGGAGGAATCTTCAAAATGCTGGTTTTTAAGTTGTGCTAAACAGAAATTAGTCCCCACCAACCCATCCCCAAGAAGTGGGCTCACCATGTGACAGACTCGAGATGTGACTGACTCTCTAACTGGCCTCTTAAAAACCCCAGACAGGAGCAAAACAAACACCCAGGGACAGTGGCCCAGGGTGAGCCGTGGCCTGGGCTGGGCGGAGAAGCAGAGCAGAGGCGCGTCAGGGCTCAGGAAACCCCTGTCTGGATCGTGGCGGTGACTCTGGGGGTGGAGGGAGTTCATCGAAACTCACCAAACTGTACTCGCAGAATGGGCACTTGTATTTAATGGAAACCACGCCTCAATGAGATCCACTTAAAGTCAATGAGCCAAAGAGCATGATTGTGCCAACGGCGCCAGGCCTCCCCGGAGCCACCATCCCGCTGACGCCTGGCTGGGGGAAGGTTTTGATGGACCAGAGAGTACCCGACAGACAGAGGGAAAGTCCAGATTCGGGGGCCTTAGAGAGAGGCTACGAAACCTCTTCTCATTTCCTCGGAACCCTTGCCTGCCTGGTTTTGTCTGGCTTCAGCAACTGTTAGAATTAATTTCAAGTTCCGCACCAGAATGTAAATGATAAAAAGAGGAAGCTGGGCTGGGAGGAGCAAGAGAAAAGAGCCTGAGTGTTTTCAGCAAGCCGACTTCCTACTCGGAAATAAACAGAACCCCACACCCCACAGAGAAGGCTGAAGGGGGTGCCCCCCACAGCGCCCAGGCAGGCTCAGATGTCCCCTCCTGAGGGGTCCACTGGCCAGCGAAGTGTCCTTCCCACTGGTCACTGCTTTTGGTTACTCGGGCCAACCACTCAGTTGTTTTCTCTCCCCCACCCGCACGCAGGTCCTCTGGGGCCAGGGACAGGTCCCAGGGCTACGGCCAGGACACGCACCTGACGCGAATGCCCGAATGACACGGATGAGACTCAGACCGAGACCAGGAGCGAAGGGCTCCCCTCCGGGCCCCCAGCCTTCCCTCCGAAAGCACCTGCCCGCTCCCCCAGCCCCTGCTCGCAGAGCGCAGACACCCCCACCCTCGGGCCTCCCCGGAAACCCCCGGAGGAGGAGCACCCCCACGGGCAGAGGGCCCTGACTGACCAGAAGAGGATCCGGAGAATGTTGGCCACCAGGAGCACCAGACACACGTAGGTGGAGAAGCCCTCGGCGTTCTGAGTCCTCCGGATGTCCCGGTACTGCGGGATGTAGGGCACCACCCCGCCGAAGACCATGGCTCCGGCCGCCGCCCAGGAGACCAGCTGGTGCAGTGGGACCAAAAGCCAGTCCAAGCCCGGGGCGTCCATCGCCCACACCTGCGCCGCCCGGCCGGCGGGCTGCCGGCCACCTGGCTGAGTCCCCACGGGCTCCCGGAACGCGCGCTGTCACCCCCACATGGCCGCCGCCGGAGCCTGGCAGGAGAGGAGAGGGGAAGAGCTGGGTCCCGCGCCCCGGGCAGAGGGAGGCGGGCGCACCCGGAGGCCGGGGCACTCAGGGCTGGGGCGCGACCCCCTTCTTGGACACGCGCGGTCAGGGTGCCCTGGGCGCCCGCGCAGGCATCGCCGGGGGACGAGGCGCGGACGCGCGGCCCGGGCAGCGGGGGGCTCGGTCCTGGGGCCCAACCACGGCGCGCGCCCCTCACCCCGCGCCCACACGCACCGCGGATCCCTCCCTGCCCTCACCGGCCGCGTGGGCTCCGCCCGTCCGGCCCGCGTCCGTCAGTCTGCCTAGCCGAGCCGGACCGCCTCGTCGTGACGTCACAATGCCAGGCCCCGCCCACTGCGCGGGCAGGGCGCCGGTGGGTCCTAGAGCGCGCGCCCCGCGGGGAGGTGGGGGGCGGGCCCTGCTCCGCCGCGCGCCCCGCCCGCGTGAGAGGTGCCTGTCCTGCGGGGCCGCCCCTTCGGGGCCAGGTGCGCTCGTGGGCCGTCTCCACGTGTCCCCGGGCGGGCGCCGTGCAGACTCGGCGCTCCGCCTCCGGGAACGGAGGACGGGGGTCCTGTCGCCGCCCCACGGTCAGCGCGTGGCTTGGGGACCCCTCTCGCGGCACCGGGCGGAGAGTGCGAGCGTCACCCCGCGTGGGGACCCAGACAGCGGCCCTCGCTGACTCCAGGGGTCCTCCCACGCGGTCATCCTCCGGCGGAGTCGAGCCGCGGAGTCGGAGACCGACTCAGAATTTCGGGAGTTTAACCGGGTGTGACGGGCGGCTCCTCGCGGACAAAGCCCACAGCCCGCGGCTGGACCCCAGGCCTAGGGCGCGCGCCCCAGAGACGCTGTGGCCGCGGCAGCGCAGCCACGCAGTTCTGCGAGGCGCCTGGACAGGATGCCCTGTGCAGCGGAAGGAAACAGGGACGCGGGAAGGCGCCCCACAGCGGCGAGCCCCCAGGCTCAGGACGCGGAGGCTGGGCTGGGAGTGGCGGCCCGGAGTGGGGCAGGACGACCCTGGGTGAGGCCAGCCAGCCCTGCGTGCCCGGGGCCCCCATGAGCAGAGGAGCCCCTCAGCGCTCCCCTCGACCACTGCAGACCCGAAGGACCCCAAAAGGGAAGGCCTGGTGGTGAGAGGTGGCCCCCGGGGCACAGGGCTGGCCGCCTGCTCCTACCTGGTGGGTTTTGTGGGCAATGATAGTTGCAGCCTGAGTCAGAGCCACTCCCAGCAAGCCTGGTGGCATGGGGAGGGCCTGGTGGCATGGGGAGGGCTTGGTGGCATGGGGAGGACTTTGGGGGGGGCTCTCACTCCTCAGAGGCAGCCCTGGAAGTCTCTGGGTTGTCCCGACCCAGAGTGTCCACGGGAAGCGACCTGGAACGCAGCACCGGCCTGAGCAGGGAAACGCAGACACCCCTCGGAGAAGGAAGCGGGGCAGGGCTGGAGAGAAATAGGAGGTGTTCCTCCTTAGCCACTACTTCCCCCCCACCCACAACGACCCTCCCGGGGCCCTGCTGTGAAGCCTCTAGAATGTTCCACCCTCTCGATTCGGGATGTTGATGAAGGATGCAGGCTTCCCCCCTCCCCCTGCACTGGAGCGTCTGGTTCCCACTGCTGGTCCTGTGTCCCTGGCACGCATGGGCAAACTGGAGGCCAGCCCACAGCCACCTGCTGCTCTGGGTCCACGAGGGCATGCGGAGAGGATCCACAAGGGGGAGGGGGAGGGAGTCAGGGGCCCTGAAATTCTGAGCCTAGAGCTCAAAGGGTGAGCTGGGGCGATGTGCTTTGGAAACATATTGTAGTAAAACGTGCATAAGGTCAGACTGATGACCATCTCGACCATGCTAAAGGGCATGGTCGGTAGCACTAAGTACACCCACAGGGGTGTGCGGCGTCACCACTGTCCTCTCCAGAATGTTCCCACCTGACACTCTGCATCCATGAAACACCCACTGTCCCCACCTGGCACCCGTCTCTGCTTTCTTTCATCACGAGTTTGATGTTCGAGATCCTTCATGTAACTGGAATCATCAGGTACCAACCGCGTTATTTCACACGGCCTAATGTCTACAAGGTCCATCTGCGTCCAAGCAACTGTCAGAACTTCCTTTTGCGGCCGAGTGATGCCCCATCGCAGGGGCCGACCAGGTTCTGTTCCTTCACCTTCTGGACTCTGGGCTGTTTCCTTCCCCTCTGGATGTTGTTCGTGGGGCTGCTGTGAACACTCGTGTGTGCCTTTTTGTGTGGAAAGGGTGGTCATTTCTCTGGGGTCGATACATAAAGGTGGGATTGAGGTTCCTGGACTGGCAGGCTATTCCCACACTGGCCACGCCATTTCCCAATTCCACAGCTGCTGTGAGGCCCCAGATGGGCCACCTCCCGTCAGCACTTGTTACTGTCTGTGTTCAACTGTAGCCGTCACGGGTGTGACCTGGGACCTCAGGGTGGCTCTGGTTTGCATCCTGCTGATTGCTGATGATCTTGGGTGGCTCCGCAGTGCAGTCGCGTTTCACAAACACATCCAGCAGCCTGGGCGTCCACGTGCTGTCTCTCAGCTGGGGCCCTGGGACCTGGGGTGACTCAGGCTGACACTGCCCTGCCCCACAGAGCTTCAAGGGTAAAGAGTTACAAAACAGGTCACCACCCGTGAAGGGCCCCGGGAGCTGCCACCCACACGGGCTGAAAGGGCACCAGAAGGAGGGGCATGGGGTGAGGGCTTCCTTCCAGATCTTCAGCGACATCAGAACCCAGAACCCGCGTGATGCCACACACGTTGCCCGTGTGTCAGGAATTGGTCGCAGGACGTAGAATTCTTGATTTTATTTTTTAAAATATTTTTAGAGAAGGGGAGGGAGGGAGAAAGAGGGAGAGAAACATCAATGTGTGGCTGCCTCTTGCGAACCCCCCACCCCCACCCCCACCAGGGACCTGGCCCGAAACCCAGGCGTGTGCCCTGACCAGGAATCAAACCACCAGCCTTTTGGTGTTCAGAACGACGCCCAACCCACTGAGCCACACAGGTCAGGGCAAGATTCTTAACTGTGAAGTTGGTCATAGATTTGGCAGGCATTTGGAGAGCACGGTCTGCTGCATGGGTGATTACAGGGCCAGATCCCCAGGGCCCCACGACGCCCCACTGGAGAAGTGACAAACCGGATGAAGGGCTGGAACATGGGCAGAGTAGGCAGCAGGGCCCGGGGCAGGGGCGGTGAGTGATCAGCGGAACCGGGCAGAGGTTTAGTTCAAGAGATGAAAGAACTCTGTGGGTGGACGGTGGTCACAGCCGCACGGCCCTGGGGATGTGCCCACTGACACTGAGCTGTGCACTGAGAAATGGTCAACATGGTGGTTTTTGTGTTGTGTGTATTTTAAATAATAGTAATGAGTAGTAGTAGTAATAATAATAATAATAATAATAATAATGAAGAGGAGGAGCAGATTGGCTTGGTCTAGGGCTGCCTCTTTCAGCTCCAGTGTGATGGGAAAAGCAGGCCAGACTAAAGGCCTTGTCCCCGCAGAGGGTTGCAGCCCCCCCCCCCGCCCCCCCCTGCCGCGGGACAGGGACCTTCAGGATGAAGCTGCCCCCTGCCTGGCCCTCACCTTCTAGGCCTCCCAGGACCTGCTGGGCAGCTTCAGCGTCTCAGCGTTGGGAGGTGCGCCCCGCCCAGGAATTCACGGGGCATCCAGGTTAGGAGGTGCTGCAGCCCAGCCAGGCTCTTAGGTGTTGCCTAGACAGCCGAGCCCTGTCTGCCCTCGGCGGCGGCTGCGGGACCAGGAGCGGGCACCGCGGCCCTGACCCGCCGGAGCCACCTGGCCCCACCGGCTTCACCAGGCCCACCCCCCGACGCCCCGGTCCGCATGGATGCACGGGAACCCGAGGACCTTGGGCGCGCGCTGCAGGGTGCGGTGAGTTGGGGCCCCGCCCCTCCTTCTTCGCTCTCCGCCCACCCTGGAGTGGGGTGGGACCTGCGGACCCCCGCTGCCCCCCCGCCCACCCTCCGGCAGGCGAAGCTAGACACGGACCGACCAGGAAGCTCCCCTGTCGGGTGTTGTAGGTTCTTACACCTGCGTGGTCCGGAGGAAGGAGGCCTGCTGGGTACGGGACCCAGCGGTGGCTGTGGGCGGTGGTCTTCATACGTGAGGAGGCCGGTTCTGGGCGGCCAGCGGCCAGTCTGTGGGGGGTAACGCTTGTGCGGGGAGGGAGCCGCGTTGCGGTGGTTTGAGGCCAAGTCGGTGAAGCACGAGGTAGCCTGTGCGCAGGGCCGGTCTGCCTCCACAGCAGCAGGCACACTTCCTTCTGCGGCGTCGGTCAGCGGGCCAGCTGATGCCACTGGCCAGGGGCCCAAGGGGCCGAGGCCGCAACTTGGTGGCTGTGACCCCAGGGCCAGGCTCTGGGCCCACAGCGACCCAGGGGCTCCCTGGTGTCCTGGGCGCCCACACTTAGGTGCAGGGTCCCCTTGGGTTGGTCTCTGTGTGCGGTGGAAGGGCCACCAGCTTATTTATTGTTCCCCCCTACTTGTTGAAAAGACTTTCCTTGTCAAAAATCGACTGCGTACACGGTTCTGTTCCACCACACCTGAAATGCCAGCATCAGGAGTGAGTATTATCTTCACTGTCTTATGGTTCATTTTTTTTCAGGCAGAAAATCTATTTCAGGGACTTGAAGAACATTTTCAAGCTCTGACTGCAACATTAAATCTCAAAAATATCCTTTTCTGTTTTATAGCAAAAACTGCGATGCTTTGAACTGTTAGATTATCGTGGGATAGCTTTTTAGTGGAGAACGTTCGACATAGGATTCCGTTTCCATCTGTGCCTGTAAGTGGCATCCCAATGCATCAATTACCAGTCACAGCTGATTTTTTCCGGCCTGACCGGCAGCACAAGGCATTTTTGTGTGGCAATAAAATATGTACACACACCACACGTGACTCCGTAGCCACGCCTTCCCACCACGCCTTGAAAAAATCTGTGGTCTGCTGGGGAGCTTCATGCAGGCGCTGCCACGCATCCAGAAACCCCCACACAGAACACAGAAGACGCCCAGCACAGGGCACTCCACCTGGCTCCCCTGCCTGCTTTGTTTTGTAATGAGCAGCTCACCGTTTCACTGAGACATGAATTCAAACACAGGGAGGAGAGCACGCGTGTTGCCAGCTGAGCAGATCCAGACAAGGCGACTGTTAAGTTATCCAATGTGCCCGGCATGAGCTCCCTTCTCACAATCAAACTGGCTCCCTAAACACTGCGTGCAATTGCGTAGAACTTGCAATTTCTGATTCTGTAGGTGGGTTCCCACAGGGGAAAAAAACCTGAAACATGACAACTGCGTTAATTTCCGTAATATCTGCATCCTCTGCAGAGTTTGGTTAAGACACTGAAACACACCAGACCACCTCCCACGCCTGCACCTGCGCCCACACCTGGGGAGCCGTGCTCTCAGAGCTGAGCTTAGGGACAACTCCCAAAGACCTCCAGGAAGTGCCTGCACTGACCTCGGGGGTCTTACAGGTGGCGGCCAGGGCGGGCGGGCGTTTGCCAGACCAGGGACGGGCAGGTGCAGGGTTTCCGGCCAGAGGCTCTGTGCTCCTTGACTTGGAACTGGAGGAGATGGGGAGGCGCCTCCAGGACTTGCAGAGGAGCGTGGACAAGCTGATGGTGCAAGCCGGGATCGAGAAAGCTGCTGAGGAGCAGGCGGTAAGGCCGTGGCTGGGAGACCGGGTTTCCTTCGTGCGGAGCCTGCCGCTGTAGTCTTGAAAACGCAGTCCCCTATTTGCTCACTATTTGTGGGAGTTCTGCCTTTGTACATGAAAAACCTTCAGGAGTAACAAGTCTTTCACAAATGCTCCTTACAAAATGCACCAGCTGAGCATTGTGCACCTGGCCCGGCCCCTCAGCAGGTTAGAGCATCATCCCAATAAGCCAAGGTGTCGGGTTCGATCCCTGGTCGGGTGCAGACGAGAAGCAACCACTGAGTGCACCAGTAGTTGGAACAACAAGTTGATGTTGTTTCTCGCCCTCTCTCTCTCAAAATCAGTAAGTTAAAAAAAAATAGACCAATTTAATACTGCTTATCATATTCCTTTAGAAGTGCATGTTTCAAATGAAAAACTTTATTATTTAAAAATTGGATTTCATTCAAGTACTTGTTTACTCCCCTCCCCACCCACCCCGCCAATTAACCTTCAGGCAAAACACAAGCCACGAAGATTTGGACACTGGGGATTACAACTAGTGGTTTCTGTTTGAGACAAGATACTCATGGAACCATTTGAACACATGCTGCATTAAGCCCTCAACCCACTTCTGGAGTCTGCAGGATCCCGCCTTTCCAGGGGAATTTTGCACGGACTCTCGAGATGCAAACATATGCTTATCTTCAGGCCTTGGACTGAACTTACGTCCATGTGACGCCCGTGGAGAGGCACAACTTTATTAAGATACATGCGTATGTTTTACTGTCATCATATTCTGATTATATGAGCCTACTTTAATAATGACATGCCTTCGTTTTCCCATTTCTTTGACAATTGTTACCCCAAGGCATCTGGCAAGTCACCCATACTTGCCTGCTAAACCAGAGCTAGTCCACCGCCCGAGACATAAAACATCTCCCGCGGGAGAACACTGGGGAGGGCACTCAAACGCTGCTGAGGGTGAAGACACACCTGTCCCCACTGAGGTTGCATCAGACTGGCCCACCTGCCCTGCAGTCCCTTCTAGGCCTCCTGGACACTGGGCCATTCACCTGAGGGCTCTCTGGGGACAAGCCAGTGCCATAGGGCAGGGACAGTGGGCCAGGCTCTGCCAGATCCCCAGGTGGCACACCCCCAGGAATGGGATGGCAGAGCGGGAACTGAGTTCCTTCCCTCATCACCTCGATTCCAGCAGGGTTTTGAATCTGGTCAAACCACACTAAATGCTGGGCATCAAACTATATGGTTAAGTGCATGTCAAGACCTCACTTTCCGAGGCTCATGCAGCCATTCTTTAAAGCAGCAGAGAGGAGCCGCCAGGAATCTAAGTCTGTTCAAACACCATCAATGCCTTTGACATTAAAAGGCCTAAATAAATTCGGGTCTGTTTGGCTAAATCTGTGCTTGTTGGTGATGTTAGGTCAGGGCCTGTGCCATGGGCTTCAGGGGATTCAGCAAACCCCCAAACTCGTGTTCCTGTTGCGGGCATTGTGCATGGGACGAGAGTCCATGACCCACGTGACATCAGAAACCACTGTTCCACGTTCAGAAAGACCGGGCTCCTGGTCAGTCTCCGCGTTACACTGCACCTGTGACACCTGTACCACGTTTCCTTCGACAGACAGGAGTGGGATCTCCAGACCCCTGGGGCCCTGGCGATGGAAAGTGGACGCCAGGCGCCCTGCTCACTGGTCCTCATGGGGAGTCCTCGTTGACCCCACCTGACTGAAACGAAGGCCACTCGTCATGTTTCTCTGCCCGCTGGAGTTTCCCCACGCAGAGGGTGTTTCCGTCGTCACAGGGAATGAAGACACCTCCATCGAAAGCTCGGACTCCGGTTTATTGGGCTGGGCATTACCTGGTGCATAAGCAGATCTTTGCCTCTTTTCAACCTTTCCCTCACCCCTGCAGACAGCGGGCCAGTCACTTGAAAATGTGATAAAACAAAAACTTCTCTTTTAAAATATATTTTATTGATTATGCTATTACAGTTGTCCCATTTCCCCCTACAGTCCCCTACACCCTGCATACCCGCTCCCACCCACATTTTCCCCCCTTTACTTCACGTCCATGGGTTGTACATAGAAGTTCTTTGGCTTCTACATTTCCCATACTATTCTTAACCTCCCCCTGTCTATTTTCTACCTGCCATCTATGCTACTTGTTCTCTGTACCTTTTCCCCCTCTCTCCTCCTCCCACTTCCCTGTTGCTAACCCTCCATGTGATCTCCATTTCTGTGGTTCTGTTCCTGTTCTACTTGTTTGCTTACTTTGCATTTGTTTTTTTCTTTTTATTTTAAAAAATATTTTATTTTTTGAGTGAGAGGAGGGGAAGAGGAGGATAAAGAGGGAGAGAAACATCAATGTGTGGTTGCCTCTCATGCATCCCCTACTGGGAACCTGGGCCACAACCCAGGCATATGCCCTGACTGGGAATCGAACCAGCAACCCTTTGGTTTTCAGGTCAATGCTCAATCCACTGAGCCACACCAGCCAGGGCTACTTTGCATTTGTTTTTGTTTTAGGTGTTGTTGTTAATAATTATGAGTTTGCTGTTATTTTACTGTTCATATTTTTTATCTTTTTCTAAGTCCCTTTAACATTTCATACAATAAGGGCTTGCTGATGATGAACTCCTTTAACTCGACCTCATCTGAGAAGCACTTTATCTGCCCTTCCATTCTAAATGAAAGCTTTGCTGGATAGAGTCATCTTGGATGTAGGTCCTTGCCTTTCATGGCTTGGAATACTTCTTGCCAGCCCCTTCTTGCCTGCAAGGTCTCTTTTGAGAAATCAGCTGACAGTCTGATGGGAACTCCTTTGTAGGTGACTGTTCCCTTATCTCTTGCTGCTTCTAGGATTCTGTCCTTCATTTTAATCTTGGCTAATGTAATTATGGTGTGCCTTGGTGTGATCCTCCTTGGGTCCAACTTCTTTGGGACTCTGAGCTTCCTGGACTTCCTGGAAGTCTGTTTCCTTTGCCAGATTGGGGAAGTTCTCCTTTATTATTTGTTCAAATCTTTTCCACTTGTTGTTTTTCCTCTTCCCCTTCTGGTACCCCTATAATTCGGATGTTGGAATGTTTAAAGATGTCCTGGAGGTTCCTAAGCCTCTCCTAATTTTTTTGAATTCTTGTTTCTTCATTCTTTTCTGTTTGGTTGTTTCTTTCTTCCTTCTGGTCCACTCCATTGACTTGAGTCCCAGTTTCCTTCCCATCACTGTTGTTATTTCACTTAGTGTAACCTTTATTTTTTAAATGTAGTTTGTGACCAAATTCAACCAGTGAGCATCCTGATCACCAATGTTTTTTTTAAAGATTTATTTATTTTTAGAGAGAGGAGAGGGAGGGAAACAGCAATGCGAGGTTGCCTCTCCTTCCCCCACATCCCCTACGGGAGACCTGGCCCACAACCCAGTCATGTGCCCTGACTGGGAATCGAACCGGCAACTTTTTCATTCGCAGGCCCAGCACTCAATCCACTCAGCCACATCAGCCAGGGCTGATTACCAGTGTTTTGAACTGTGCATCTGATAGGTGGGCTATCTCTTCATCACTTAGTTGTATTTTTTCTGGGGCTTTGATCTGTTATTTCGTTTGGGTCATTTTTTTTGTCTTGACGCAACTGTTACGTATGAGGGGCGGAGCCTCAGGTGTTACCTTGGGTGGGACAACCCAGTCGCTGGGTTGTGACGCTATATGTGGGGGAGGGGTCGAGAGGGAACAATGGCGGTTCCCTCTGCTCAGCTCTGTGCTGGATTTCAGTCACTTCTCCCGCTACCCACCAGCAAAGTGGGCCCTTCTGGTGCTGATTCCCAGGTGGGAGGTTTGTGTACATTCTAGGACCCTGTGGGTCTCTCCAATGAACTCTCCCGAGGCTGGGAATTTCTCCCACTGCCGCCTGAACCACGGGTGTTTTCAGTCACAGGCTTTGAGGCTTTATTTCCCCGAGCTGGGGCCCTGGGTTGTGCGGTCCATCCCACTCCCCAGGTGTTTCTCCCAGTTTATCTGCACGTGAATGCAGCTGGCACCTGCTCCACCAGCCGCCACCTTGCCTGCACCCGTCCTCCAGCCACCGCCTTGCTGTGAGTCCTCTCTGCCAGGTTGCCCATCTTTGCCCCTCCTACAGGTCTGTATGAGTGTGTCTTCTGTAACTCCTTGGTTGTTGGATTTCCATACAGTTCAATTTTCTGTCAGTTCTGGTTGTCTTTTGTTTTTAAATTGTTGTTCTTTTGGTTGTGCGAAGAGGTGCAGTGTGTCTACCTACGCCTCCACCTTGGCCAGAAGTCCTCAAAAACTTCTTAATCTACATAATCTGAGTTCTGATTTTTAGTATTTGAAAATTCATTTTAGTAAAACAAAAGATTAAAAAACCGAAGGCCACGGGGTAAGAACACAACTCTGAAGGTGATGAACCACGTAACAGAGCTGTGCCCGACGGCAGAACATGTCTCCATCACACCTCACTCTGGGAATTGTGCAAGAGAAGCGTGAGCTGTGTGAGGTCAATTTCTTTCTGAATTCAAGTCTGTGTAGATCTTCTTCAAAGATCATCAGCAGTTTCCTAGTAGAATTTGCTTTTTCAAGGGCTGCATTACCCAGCATTTCCATCAGGTGGTCTTGGGAAGACTTGCTTCCATTTGTGCAGTCCATGCAGGTTCTGAGAGCTGCACTCCCCAAACCAAACCGAACCTGATGAGAACCCAGGAGGCAGGTGAGCCAGGAGCACCGCCGACTCTGGGGTACCCTCCCCTTTTGCTCCCTGGAGGCAGTTAGCAACCAGGTCTCCGTAGGTAACGGAGACGCACTTTCGAGTACCCAGTTCCCCTCTCTCTGGAGCCAGAGTGAAATACATCTGATCACCCCCAAAAAGGGTCAGTTAGGGGCTCTCATTGGAAAAAAAATTATTGCTTCATACAAATCATGTTCATCGTTCAAAATCTACCATGATTGTACAATTTAGATTATCTACTGTCAACATCTTTCCCTTTTTCTTGACTTATGGATTTTAGAGGTGGGGAGGGAGAGAAACCTTGATCCAGAGAAGCATGCCTCCTGCATGCGCCCCACGGAACCCGCAACCTAGGCATGTGTTCTGATGGGGAATCGAACTTGGGACCCTTTGGTGCATGGAACAATGCCCCAACTGAGCCACACTGTTCACCCAATTTTATATAGTTGATGTGTTTATATCCTGTTTTCTTTGCATGTCATGAATTTTATTTATTTTTACAGAGGGAAGGGAGAGAGAAACAATGTGCGGTTGCTGGGGGCCGTGGCCTGCAACCCAGGCCTGTGCCGACTGGGAATCAAACCTGCGATGCTTTGGTTCGCAGCCTGCACTCAATCCACTGAGCTATGCCAGCCAGGGTGTCGTGAACATTTTTTAAGATTTCATTATTTTTTTTAGAGATGGGGAGAGAAACCTCGATGTATGGTCACTTCTTGTGTGCCCCCTCCTGGGGCACCTGGCCTGCAACCCAGGCCTGTGCCCTGACTGGGAATCAAACTGGTGACCCTTTAATGTGCTGGCCAGCACTCCTCCACGGAGCCACGCTGGCCATGGCATGAATTTTTCCTAGGTGAACATCTCACACACACTTTTCATGGCTGAGCGTCTGTCCTCTTGGACACTAAGCTTCTACCCGCCTTTCTTGCCCCTACAAATAACCCACAATGAGCACTGGTACCCATGACTCATCCGCCAGAAAAAGGCCAGGTCCTGGGGCACGAAGTCTAGCCCAGCAGCAGCAGGTGGAGTTGGTGGGCGTTCACACTCCGTTTGGGAGAAGGAAGGTGTAAGTGGTCGTGAAAGAATTTACCAGCCTGGGGCTCCCGCGCACACTAGGGACAGCAGCAGCAATCTGCGAGCCCTGGAAGTGCCTGCCCCCACCCCCCGCCACTGTGGAACCTGGGAGGGCAGCGGCTCCAGGCACACTGCCCACCCCATGCTCCCCCTCCCCACTGGGCAGCTCAAGGAGAAACTGGAGCCTCGAGTGGAAGCTATCCGACTGAGGGTCTGTGGACTCCACGGACGACACAGCACATTAGATACAATCTTAGGAGCAGTAAGCAGTTTACTCTTTATATTGTAAAAAAAGGCCTCCCAAATTATTTTATTGCAGTTTTCATAACCAGAAGATACTTTTGGATTCTGTTGTGGGTTGAACTGCATGCACCCTCCCACCCCTGGATACACGTGTCAGGAACCCTACCTAACCCTTGGGACCTGAGAACGTGACCTCAGGGGACATGGGATGCTGCAGAGGCGATGAGCTGGGATGAGGTCAGGCTGGGGCCAGGCAGCCTGCATCCAATGCCAGTGTCCTTATAAAAGGGGGCATTTAGCCATGGCTGGGTAGCTCAGTTGTTTAGAGCGTCGTCCGACTGCGTTATGGTTGTGGGTTCAATTCCCAGTCAGGGCACAGTGCAAGAGTCAACCAAGAATGCATCAGGAAGTGGGACAACAAATCAATGTTTCTCTGTAAAAATAATTTTTTTAAAAAGAAATTTGGACACAGACACAACTCGGGGAGAAGGCCTCGAGAAGATGAGAGCTGAGGCTGGGCTGGGCTGGGAGAGCCTGGGGCCCCGATGTCCAGTCTCCTTGCTGTTGAGACATGAACATCTGCCAGGGGCGCAGGCTCTGGCCCTTTGCAGCCCGGGAACCGGAGGTCTCACAGCCAAGGGGGCAAAACAGAGCAGCCACAGGGCAGCCCCGACCTGCACTCCAGGGCTAGAGAACTAAGCTCCTCTCAAGCCTGTGACCTACACAAGAAGCCAGCCACTGGGACGTCCCGTCTCCGCACACTTGTTTACTTCAGCTGGGTATTTACAGACGTCTGCAAGCGTGGACGTACAGCCGCCAGGCCACCTCCGGGTGGAGGCCATGCAGGCCCGGCCTTCCCCAAACTCCTCCGCAAAGGCTTGGAGTTCCACGCATCTCCACAGGAAACAGCTGCCCGGCGCACACGCCCTGCCCGCGGCAGGTGCTCAATACCGGTACTTCGTGGAGTAGTCCTTTGGGGACACGACCAGGCCGCGGCCCTTGCGGGCGCCTCGGTACACAGTCTCAATGATGTCGATCATCTCCTGCTTGTCCTCCATGGCCCAGTTGATCTTGTTGTTGTTGCCAGTGCCCAGGTCGATCATGATGTGCTTGTTCCTGCGGGGAGAGGCACATGCTCATCAGAGCCTTCGGGGGGCCCAGCCTAGGCAACAACTGGGCTGCGCCTCAGGGATCCTCCCCCATCGACCTGCCCCAAAAGAACCTGCGGGGCCTGCCCACCTCGGGCCTGTAGGACCCCGAGCTCACAAACAGTGCTGTTTTCAGCCACAAAGCTGTGCTAACTGTCCAGACTATGAAGCTGAGGCACGCCCTGCACAGCCCACCTGGGCTGCCCTTGCCAACGGGGGCTCCACGTGTGGAGCAGACACAACACTGCCACCCACCGGCTTGGGTGGTAGCAGCAGCAGGGAGGCATTTGGCACATGTGACAATGTCCAAGGGTGGTTTCTTTCTAATGAAGCCTCCGCAACAGAGCTATTTCTTTACTCATGTGACTTGACTTTACTGCTACACAAATACCATCAAACGTATGTGGCATCTGCACTGGGCCCCTATGGCCCTGGCTGGTGTCCATTCCCACGGCTTCCTCTGAAGCAAAGCCCATGAGCTGTGGAATTGAATGCACCTAAGGCAGCCAGGGAAACTCTGTTCTTCAGGCCAGTAATTCACAGGCTAGAGTCCACAACAGAATGTTTATGCTGATAGAATGACTTGTAAGCAAAGAAATTAAGTGCAGGTTTCACAAAGAACACTAAATAGAGTCACTGATCTCATATTTCAAAAGTGAGTTATTTTAAAAGACATTTTTCATCCACAGGTTATTTAAAGGTACCTTAAATGTAGTATAAATGTTTCACCTTTTACTAAAGGTACCTTAAATGTCAGTAAAAATGTCTACCATGTAATTACACCTCACCTAGGTTTCTGGGCAAATTTATTTCAAGAGTAATTTGTTACGAGGAAATGCTGAAACTGGAGATTGTGTTACTTTGGACACTGTTTGAAAGATCGCACTGATTGCCTGGTGAGGCAATCTGTAAGTGGCAAGACCACATAACTGCCTTCCTTCTGAACAGAAGGGTCTAAAGGCACTTCAACTGTGCCAACCCCGGAGCAGCCACTCCACTCGAAACGACTGTGAGGGGGGGAGGGGGCGCACCTGAAGAAGAACATGACGGTGCATGGGTCGTACAGCTCGTACATCTTGTTGAAGTCGGGCACCTCCGTGATGTCCACAAGGTAAATGACCGCGAAGTTTTTAACCTGGAAGTACAGAAGATCGAAAAAATCTAAAGTAACATATCAGTCTTTTATTCTGCAAACGCACATTAAAAGTGAAAACAACCATCTGTGTGTAACAGAACAATCTCCAAACTAACCCTCCAGCATTTTTCCCAATAGTGTTAACACAGAAAATAATCCAACAAGCTAAGGATTCTGAGCAACTCACTGGCTGTGTACACTTCCTCTTAACATTTTCAGAATGGCAAGTTACAAGAATCTGCAGAAAATGTCCACACGTGTTGTTATTCACGCTGATCTAGCAATAATCTATACGAGCTTTTCAAACTTGTACTTTTATGAAAACTCCACCACATGCACTGAACAACTGCTTTACAACATGCTTTTGGAATTCAGCTATACACTCCCCACGTGCTTAGGTTTCACCTCTTGTAAATACTGAAAGACTCGTGTCCCAAATAATATCGTATATGTCAAATTTTCTTTAATTACAAGATCGTCAGAGAAGATTTAGAAAATTCCCCCAAAAAACGAAAAATAAATTCACCTTCAATTCCAACACAAAGTTTACTGCTGCAGGTATTTTTATTGTATTCTTTCCCATTTTTTTCTGGTATATACATTTTATATTGTAAAAATCTGTTCTGCCCTGGCTGGTGTGGCTCAGTGGATTGGGTGCCAGAACCAAAAGGTTGCTGGTTCAATTCCCAGTGAGGGCACGTGCCTGGAATGCAGGCCAGGTCTCCAGTAGGGAGCGTGTGAGGTAACCAACAGGTGTCTCCCACACACTGATGTTTCTGTCCCTCTCTTTCTCCCTCCCTTCCCCCCTAAAAATAAATAAAAATCTAAAAAAAAATCTGTTCATACTGTTTTAACAAAATGTGATCATACAGATACAATATTTAGTGCCCGGCTTTAATCACAAGCATTCTCGTATACATTGTCCTTGACAGAAACACAGCTTTTATGGCTACATTAAACAATTAGTTCTTCAAATGGCTGCAGCCTGTACTCTCTGCTTTTCCCCAACTGACATCATCGTCCCCCTGCATTTATTAAAGCCGGAAGAAAACCGTCTTTCATGGCCACATACATTCCACCTGGGAGGGTGCACATTTCCAGTTTAAACCTCAAGGTCCAAGCCTGGTCCAAAGACTGCCAGCACCTGCTCTGGCGCTGCCGGGACCCACGGGAGGGCTCTGGGTCTCACCTGGCGCTGCGCCTGGCCCATTGCCCCCCATCACTGGACACGGTGGCTGCTTCCGCTGTCGTTGTGAGTGATAGCCATGGGCTCGTGGGGTACCAAGCTTCAGCTCCGAAGGGCTGGGTGCTGAGAGCAGGGTGACTGCTCACCAGGCTCTTCGTGCAACGCCGGTCCCACCACCTGAACATCCCGGCTGGAGCACACCCAACACCTCACACCTTTCTGTCTCTGATGTACCCAGGAGATGACAGTGCCCTGTTTTAATGTGTTTCTCTGAAGTTTACTTAACCACTAGAATTTCCCCTTTTTCCAAGTTCTTGTCCCGTTTACCCATGGGAATCATCTTTTCAAACGGCACTGTGAATTTGCTTGCATAAGTCTACCATATTTAATATACTTGCCCTCTACACTGTAGTCACATGACTGGGTGTTGAGTAGTATTTTTTTAACCATGAACCTCATTTACAAATTACACTTTTATTATCAAGTTGTTTTTAATACCCATATTCTTTACATCATCCGCATTAGTAAACACCCTTTCCAGGCCTGCTGCCCGCACACAAACGGGCATTTTCCTCAGGGAGTTGGTGACCAGCCACTGCTGTGCCCCTTGTTCGGAGCCCCCGCACCGGCTAGGAGCCGCTCGGACACACCAGGACACGTGGTCTGTGCATCCCCTGGCTAACTGTTACACTTCTAGGTAACTCATTTCAAATCCTCGGAAGCAATTACATGGTGACTTTATTTCCTAAAACTGTGTGCCCTGACTAGATCCACTCATGACTGTTACAAACTCTGTGACATGAGATAAGTGACCATGACAGCGGTGAGGGACTGCGGACCCACCACTCGCTACATGACAGGACGTGTTCCGCAGGCCTTTCTGTCCACTCCGCTCTCACCGCTACCGGTGGGTTTGGCCCTGGTGTCCCTTTCCTACGGACTTCCAGGCACACAGGTAGTAGGTAGCAGACTCCAGCTCAGCCTCACCCTTAACCCCCGCTCAGTCCTGCTGCTCGGAGCTGCTTGCTGGAAGGTTGCTACACCCAGAGCTACAAACCCACAGCAAACACAAAGTACACTTTCTGCTGGTGCCGATCGGCTCCTCACTGACTGAGTACCAGCTCCCACTGGTCCACGCACGTCACGTGACACTTCTGAAAGCTCCCCACGGTCACTCCCCAAGAGTCCTATCAGCGTGCTTGCCTTACACACGGTTCCATTTAGAACGTGTAATTCCGAGCCAATACCACTGGGGCGCTGCATGTTTTAAACTCTACTTTCTGGGCTTTTCAACACAAAAATTAAACATCCCATTTACTCTTACCCCTCACGAGACTTAGGTAACAGTGGGCTGTGACGGACTGTGTCCCTACAGCACGGCAGACAGCTCAGAGGGGCGTGAGCCAGCCTCTCCTCAAAGCTGCACACAGCCCTGGCCGAGCGGCTCAGTGGGCTGGGCACCGTCCCACATGCCCAAGGTCTGGGCTCGACTCCCCACCAGGGCACACATCTGGGCTGAGGGTTCAGACCCTGGTCAGGGCACGTGCAAGAGGCAGCTGACTGACGTTTCTCCCATCAGTGTTTCTCTCCCTCTTTCTTCCTCCCTTCCCCTCTCTGGAATCAATCAAAGTAAAAAGGGCGGCGGGGGCGGGGGGACGCTGCCCATAAAACCATCCGCTTAACAGAAAAGTTTGTTATTATCACTCTACCGACTTTGGGACATCTGTAAAGAGCATCTCTCTGTTTCAGGACTGCCCAAAACGAATCCAGTACGAGGCGCTGGCACTGTCAGAGCATCAAGTCCACACTCCACATTTCAGCCTCAGCGTGGAAACTTTTACTCACTTTAAAACAGCTGGGATATCCAAACAGGGCTCGTAACAAGATGAGGAAGATCCCCCATTATCTGCCATTTCTGCAGAGGGAGATTTTTAAATAGAGTTAAATTGTTCTTTATACTAAAATCTTACATTTCAAAAATTCCTGTTGAGCTTCCCAAAAGAACTTTCAGAATTATAAATTCATATTTGGCCCTTATCCTAAGAGGGAAATAAAACATTAATAGCTTTATAATAAATTTCAAGTTTGCATTTTGAATAGCTATATAATACTACAATATTGAAAGTTCATTAAAATAAAAATGCAAATTTTGGGACAAAAGAAAAAGAGTAACTTAAAAGGCCAGAGGAAAATGCTCGAAGTGAGTCTGGTTAAACTTCCCATCAGCAGGTTCACTACAAGGGGGCGTGGTCACTGCTGACACCGTGATTTGCCTGAAAACTGCCATACAGGTGTCAGAAAAGAACCACTCTGGTCAAAACCCCTAAAAACTTAGGTTAGTGCGTAAAATCTGTCTCCCAGCTAAGAGCACCTTGCTGATGTGTGCTCAGACACGAAGAGCCAACCAGCCCTCACGTCTCTAGCCAGCCGGGCCCAGCGCTGCGGGCAGCAGGACTGGACATCACCAGGTGATGACGCCGCCACCTGCAAGGCAGAGCCCAGAACACACAGCCTAGGTCAGCTGACAGCAGGCTAAGGATCTGCTTCTTGGGAAAGTGCTCAGTAGCGTCTCCACCGAGAAACCCCTCAGCAGTACCAGCCCTTGACCACTGCAGTCGAAATAATGAATGAACGAACGACCCACTCGAGGCTCCCCGGGCTCCCCAGGAATCTCCTCAAGCCCCTCAGCGCCTTGGGAATGGCTGACAGGTGCAACACTCACACTCAGACCCAGGCCTCTGCTGAGGGGTTTCTGAAAGTCTCGCCACAATTCCCAGGGCAGTTTGTTACAGAAGCCGTTTCTGGACCTCGCCCCAGACCCATGAAATCAGAATCTTGGAGACGCACTTGGTAAGTATTCCTAGTGGCACTCATGATGACTGACATGGAAGACCGGTCCCTGACATCCACAGTGCCACCCCCCACCCCCGCCCTGCCTCTCCTATCGAATAAGAGACTGTAAAATCAGCTTTCCTTTCCTAAATACAAGATGTACCTTTATCTCTGTTGCTACTGACTCAAAGTGTCATTTTAACCTGGCCTGTGTTAGTATCACCTATTACCATGAAAGAAAAGGTGATTTCACCCTGGTTGGTGTGGCTCAGTGGATTGCGTTCCGGCCTGCAAACCAAAGGCTTGCCGGTTGGATTCCCAGTCAGGGCACATGCCTGGGTTGCAGGCCAGGCCCTCAGTAGGGGGCGCGCAAGAGGTAACCATACACTGATGTTTCTCTCCCTTCCCCTCTCTAAAAATAAATAAAATCTTTAAAAAGAAAATGGTTTCAATGTGTCCACTTTTACTTTTCAATCAAATGAATAACCTCCGAGATAATGCATAAGTTAGTAAGAAGTTAATTATTTCATTAACACTCTAATATATTTGCCTTCTGCTCTATTGCTGCAATTACAAAAATCCTAGTCTGTTATCTTAAAATCGCCATGAAAAAATTTAAAAAAAGAATTGAGGCCCTGGTTACAGAGTACTGCCCTCCAACCGCACACGTACTGCCTGCAAACAAGCACCTCAGGCAACCCCATGTACAACGTGAAACGTCAGGAAAACCAGATCTAACAAGGAACAATTCTATTTGTTCCCTGCATTTAAATGATCACACGAAGAGCCTGGTGGCGTTAAAATAAACAGGAAAGGAAACAGCAGGATTTACTATGCAGTTAACATAAACGTTCTGCTTTATAAATACAACAAGTAAACGTGGTACCAAAAAAAGGACAAACTTTTTAAGCTGAGCTTTTAAAAGTGAACGCCACCGCTCTCGCCAAAGTCTGCAGATGTGTTATGTTCACGGTACTACACACGCCAACTCTGAAAAACACCCCATAGCTAGCAATTCTGAAGTCATTTTATCTCGGGAGAGGGGCCGTGAACATTTTCAAAAATTGGACATACGGGAAACTTCTCCCAGAAAAGGGCATAAGTTGTGTACAGCTTCAGGAAGCTCGTCACCAAGTCAGTTCTTTCCATTTGGTAGCTTGTAGAAATTAAGGACTGAAGAACGAGTGCGGACTGCAGCTTTCACCCTCACTTTTAAATTTCCCTCCCCACCAGCAAAGCCAAAGAAAGCAGACACCGAGCAACTGCAGCGCCCCGGGAGCGGGCCTGCGGTACCTTCTCTGCGATGCTGTACAGAACCTCGTCCATTTTCATGCACGTAGGGTCCCAATCGTGCCCGAACCGAATGACGACCACCCGGTCTTCTTCCGAAAGGATGGCCTGGTCCACCTGCCAGCCGTTGTGCAAGTGCGGGAGCATGTACGACATGCTGGCGACTCTGCTGGCTTCTGTGAGAGAGGGATTCGGTGGCCGAGCTGCTTCCGGCTCAACCACGGCACGCGGCGCTGGCGGGGGGCGCTGCCGCTGCGATCACCACTCCTCCTCCGGACCCCAAACACCCACCCCCGACGGGCCCCACTTCCTCCCAGGACCCCACTCCCGATTCCCCGCCCAGCTCCGCTCCCCTCCGGCCGGAACGCCCGCCACCCACCCCCATGATCCGGACCCCGAACCCCGGACCCTGGACCACCAACCCCCGCCACACGGACCTCCGCAGATTCCCGAACTCCAATTCAGCGGCCACCCCGCGTACAAGCGGGCAGGCGTGCGCGTGCCCGCCGTGCGTACGTGCGTCCGTCCGCGCGCGCGTGTCCGTGCTGGGGCTGCCGGCCCAGGTGAGTAGTCTGGCTGTCGCCGAGTCTGGATGCAAAGGCGCTGGTCCACGGTCCGGAGGGCGGGGTCTGTGTCGCTGTGTACGCGGCTTCGAGGCGGAGCCGCCCTGACTGGGGCGGGGCTTGTCCCGGTCACTCCACTGAAGCCCCAAATGAAGCCTTTTGGCAGCGACGCTTTCCCGACATAAGCATACTCTGCTTTACTTGCCTAAAGCAGTTGATTAACACGGAAGTACCCCAAGCTAATATATTGGTACTATTTGCAGCACAAAAGTTTTACATTTTGATTAAGTCCAATTTATTTTTTCCTTTTGTTGCTTGTGCTTTTGGTGTCATATGCCTAAGAAACCCAGGTCATGAATGTTTACTCCTGTTTTCTCCTTATTCCTGTAAGAATTTTATACTTTTAATTCTTACATTTAGGTCTATGATAATTTTGAGTTAACTTTTGTGTACGTTAGGTGTCCAACTTATTTCTTTTGCATGTGGGTATCCAGGTATCCCACATCGTTTATTGGAAAGATCGTTCCTTTCCCATCAAATTGCGTTGGCACCGTTATTGAAAATCAATTGACTTTAAATGCAAGGAGTTATTTCTGTAGCGCCAGTTCTACTCCAGTGATCTTTGTGTGTAGCCTTATGGCAGTCTGTCTTGATTCATGAAGCATTGTAGTAAGTCTTGAATCCGAAAGTGAGTCCCTCAGTTTTGCTTCATTTCAAGGCTGGTTTGGCTCGCCTGAGTCCCTTGCATTCCAGGCAAACGTTAGGGTTAGTTTGTCAACTTCAGCAAAAGGCAGCTGGGGATTTTGGTAGGGATTGTGTTGAACCCGTACACCAATTTAGGGAGTGTTACCATTTAAGATTAATTCTTCCAATCCATGCATATGGGGTTCTTTACATTTATTTAAGACTTTTTAAAATTTCTGTGAGTTTCCAGTGTCCACATCTTGCACTTAGTTATATTCCTAAGTATTTTATTCTTTTCTGGTGCTATTTAAATAATTGTTTTAAATATTTTCCGACTTTTCGTAACTAGAGTATATAAACAAAATGGATTTTTGTGCCCTGATCTTGCATTGCGCAACCTTGCAGTGTTGGTGGGTGGGCCCTGTGGCTTCTCGCTACGGTTCGGAGGGCACGCCGCAAGGGTCTTCAGGGAGATTTTTAGAAGAGTTGCCTCACCCACTTCGAAACTCTCAAATAGTTCTCACAAACTCCCAGTATCTGCAACCTAAGGTCCCCCTGCCGTCGTGGCTTCTCCACAGGTTCTTATCGATGAGCCCAGCCCCACCCCATCATCTGGGCTACTGCCCATCACAGACGTCAGATGTAGCACGAGTTACTTCATTCCTACGTCAAAGCAACATTTTACTCTTTATCGTAACCAAGTGTATTAAAACACTTTCACTTGTCGTAAACATGTGCCTTTGAAATCATAGTAACCAGACGTTTAAACTGGCTATTGAAGCCCCCGGATTCCTAGTTCGGAGGCGTGCAGTCCCACCCCGGCCTCCACTCCCGCCGCGCTTTGGCCACGCCCGCCACTCGCCCCACCTCCCAGGGTCAGGTCCCGCCCCGGCTTCGCCAACGGTCGAGAAAGAGGTTCCCTTCCAAGCCCAGCCCCAGGCACTACAGTGGTCAAGCCCTTCTGAGCCACCGTAAGCACGCACGCACGCACGCACGCACGCACGCAAAAGCACTTCCGGTGAGCCCCAGCCATGGCTTCCGCGGCACTCCAGCTGGAAACTAAAACAGGGGGAGGGGCCTGTCGGCCCTGGCTGAGGAGGGGCCGGGGCGGAGCCCAAGGAATAGGGGGCGGTCCTGCTGGTCCCCGCACAGGCGGAGGCGGGGCGGGGGCGGGGCCGGGGCAAACCGGGGCGGGGAGGGGCGGGGCCAAGCGGAGCAGGGGCTGGGGTAGGTGAGGTGTGGTGGACAGGTGCGCGGTCCCTGTGCTCTTTGAACCTTGGCGTTCACGGTGAGGTACGTGGCTGAGAGGCTGGTTCTGCTGGTTTAGCCGTTACATCTGGGGTCTTTTGAAAAGGTAAGTGTGCCCTTAGTATGTCGAGGCGAGGGCGGAAGACTGGGCGGAGTTCCGCCGCGTGAGTCTGGCTGGGACACCGGACCTCACCTGGGACGAGCGGGCCGCATTAGAACCCTAAGACCCATCCTGTCCCGCACAGGAGGGTCCTGGAGGATTTTACAGGGAAAATGCAACGTTGCCTCGTTTGAGGGAAGATGACGCGCTTCAGGGACTCTGCCAGAATTTACAGGTCAATTTGGACAGATGTTATTTTTCTAAGCTGTAGGCAATGGCCCATTCAGCTTTAAATGGGTAAACTTCCAAAACCCACATCAGATTTTAGTTCATAGTTTACTCACTTACGTGAATCCAGTTTTTTAGGAGCGTAATACCTGTTTTTGCTGAGACGCAGTATGATGGTATATTGGTTTCGAATTATACTGTCTTTGTTAATACCTGGTAACTCAAGAAACCTTACATAAAAGGCGCAAACAGTGCAGTTTTAATTAATCTCCAACTAGCAAACAGATCCTCGAGGACTCTGTAAAACGTTCGGCGCGGCACGTCTTAATCTCTTAGTTCCCTTGTCTAGTCCTGTGCTAATCAGATAATTGCCCAGCGAATCAAACATCTCAGGATCCTTCGCTGGGCTCAAGGCCGTGATTGCCGAGGGTCAAAGTCAGGTGCTAGAGAAAGACCAAGAAAGGCGTGCACCCTGCGTCTGCCCAGTGCTCCATCACTGGTGCCCCTCTTTCCCCCGATGGGGAATCTCACCCCCCTTAGCATTTGGAGCAGCCAGGCCAGGAGTGGCCGGGAGAGCCTCAGCCTCTCCCACACAGAACACTGGCAGTAGTGGTGTGGTGGGTGTATGCCATTGCTCTTTACCTGATGCTGATGGGAAGTCGAGTGCAAAGTGGTCCGGAGTCAAGTTTCCTCTCTGCAAAAGTAAACTGAAGTCTTCTTATTGTGAATAAAGCTCTTTTACCCTTTTTCTTAACGTCCAAAAGACTTTTCAAACCAACTATGTCCTGAGCGTTAAATATGTCTAGCTGAGTCGTGACACACGGATGTAATGCTTCATTAGCCTCAGTCCTCAGAGCACAGCTGCTTTTACTTTTGAGGAGGATATGAAATGCTAGAAACACCTTACTTTTAATGAGTGAAAAGGAACATAAAACCTTACTTAATTCATTTGACAGATAACAAAAATACCTTATTTTCCCGGTGAAAAAATGGTCACTGTAACTTCCAAACCTGTAGAGGATCTTAATAAGAGTTTATTTCAGCCAAAACTGAAAATTGCCAGGAGGCAAAATCTCAAATGCTCCCCAGAATGACAGTTTTAGGTGTTTTTTTTTTTTAAAGATTTTATTTGTTTACTTTGAGAGAAGGGAGGAAAGGAGGAAGAGAGGGAGAGAAACATCAATGTGTGGTTGCCTCTCACGTGCCCCCTCCTGGGGACCTGGCCTGCAACCCAGGCACGTGCCGTGACTGGGAATCAAACTGGCAACCCTTTGATTTGCTGGCCAGCACTCAACCACGGAGCCACACTGGCCAGGGCATGAGTGTTTTGGGGGTTTGTGTGTGTGTGTATGCGTGCACGCATGCGTGGGTGTGTGTGTTTTTAATGCGCTTGGAACCAAGAAGGGAATGTGAGGAAGATTAAATGAAGGTGGGACAGAGCAGGCGGGGACTGGATTACAGGGGAGCTGACCAAATTGCCTCCCTTGAGGGTGGCCACAGTTCAGGGGTCTGAGAAATAGGAGTAACCTGACATTTCAAAGCCATGTTAACCCAGACACACAATAACAATGGACAGGGTTTTCTTAGGGCAAAGATAAAGCTTTTGCTAAAAAAAGTTATATGCCTGGGGTGTGATTTGCCAAGTTAGGAATTTATGACCTCACAGATCACCCTGCAAGATTACTTTTTGCAGAACCCTTTTTTTTGTCCACAATTTTATTAGTTATTGCTGCATATATAGCAAACATCTGCTATCTCCCAGGCATCCAGGTCAGAAATCTGGGAGTGCCTTACCTGGGTGGCCCTGGCTCAGGGTCTCTCATGAAACTTTAATTGAGATGTTGACGGGGGCTGCAACATCTCAAGGCTCACCTGGTTGAAGGCCGGCCTCTAAAACCTGCTTCTAAGTTCAGTCTCAGTGTCTGCACAGGCTGCTTCCCAGCATTGGGCAGCGACCTCCTGCTCTGCCATCTTCTCTTCACTGGAAGCGTACCCCAGGGTTGGAGTCACACCAAGGCCTGATTACCAGGAGGGTGCCTTCAGAGCTCCGGGTCTGTGGACTTTCAAATGTATTCCAGCCGTGTTGTAATTTAAAAAATCTGAAGAGTGGGGGAGCACACAGGTTGTTGTCCTGCAGACTCCATGTTGACAGCAGAAATCACGGTTGTCTCTCCGCAGGCCATGGGGGATCAGGACCTACCAGGAGTTCTGGTGTCTGCATTGGGAGGACCATCCGGTGTATGTGAAGATCATGTTGCAGAGCTGCAGAAATACTTTAATCTCATCACCATGCAAGAATTTCTGGACAATAAAGCACAATTGGGTCCACAGATCCAGGCCGTGTACATCTGGGGCGGAAAGCCAGCTATTACTCAGGAGCTCCTGCAGGGCCTGCCCGCCTTGAAGATCGTTGCCAACTCAGGAGCCGGTCTAGACCACCTGGACCTGAAGCTCCTCGCCAGCTTTGGTGTGAAGGTGGCCAACACGCCGCAGGCTGTGTCCAGCCCCACAGCCGACATGGGGATGGCCTTGCTGCTGACGGCAGCCCGGAGAGTAGTGGAAGGTAAGCTGTGTTGGAGATGCTGGTTTTCCCAAGAGATCGATGGCGAACACTTACAACATACGACAAGTATAACATTACTTTCAAATTTCAAGTCTTTGGCCCTGATTTCTTTACACTACATCCAGAACTTGGTGGCACCTGGGAATTGGAGTCCCTTCTGGCCATCTGCATCCTACTGAGTGCTCAGGCCCTGCTCAGGCACAGTAGTTCAGAGCCTTTCTTTTGACAGCCATTTCCCTCCAGCAAATGCCACTCATTCGCATAACAGGTGGGAAGTGTGTGCATGCGGCAGTTTCAGCACCACTCCGGAAGTGCCCTGGGGGTCATTCATTGGCTGGGCAGCATGCCACCTGGGGGTGAAGGCCTACCTGTGAGTAGGCAGCATCCCACCTGTCTGGGCACCGGACCTCTCTGGGGCATCCCAGGAAAGGCAGGGTATCCCCTCAGCCCGTGCACCCTCCCCGTAGAGCTGTGGTGTGAAGGGTCCGAGGAGAGAGAAGCAGGAAGTAGTCTCTGTTTCCGAATGCTGGTTCATGCATGCACACACACACAGAGGCCCACACGTACTCACAGTCCCACACACAGTCACACACAGAGTACATGTGTACACAGTCACACACATACAGTCACGGATATAAACACATACGCAGCCACGCACACAGTCACACACACAGACACACACAGACAGAGTACATGTGTACACAGTCACACACACACAGTCGTGAATATAAACAGGCACGCAGCCACGCACACAATCACACACACAGACACACCCCCGACTTCAACCAGGAAGACTTCCCGAGTTCGAAAGGACCTGCTCTTTTACAGCATTTCCCCAGGAAGCACTGAGGACATGGCCCTCCATCCCCCTCCTTCCCTTGCAGAAACATTTGTTTGCTGTCACAGAGAATGCATGAGAGCCATGGTCTGCCAGTGGCATCCCCTACCTGTGTCACCTTGACAAAAAGGCCTCAGGAAAGGCTGTGGGCTCCTGTGTGGTGCCATCTCCACTCCCCTCTATATTCTCGTGTACCTTAGGTCACCAGCTGGCCATCTCACCGGACACACAGAACTTTTCCATGAACTGGATGGGTCAGGAAGTGACGGGGGCCACCCTGGGGATCGTGGGCATGGGCAGAATCGGCTACAAGATGGCTCAGCGGGCCAGGGCGTTTGACATGAAGATTCTGTACCACAACAGGACACGCAGGTGAGAGCCGGAGCGGACTTGAAGTGAGCCCGGCAGAATGCACGGCAGCACTGCCCTGCCTGTGGCTGGGGTGTGTGAGCTCTGCATTTCCCACCAGACTCCCTGCTCTTTCCTCCAGAAGGCAGAGCTGACGGTCCAGAAAGGGATCGGCCGTATTTTCACCATTACTCAGGAATGTGACTGTGACTTGTTCCATTAAAAAAAGTCACCAGGAAGGGATTTTAGCTCACTATAATCGTTCTTTTTTTATTTCTTGATCATGGGAGGTACCGTCCACACACACACAGCAGTTTGGCCGGTTTCTCTAGTGCTGAGCTACGTGCTCACCCACCCACTCCGTCTGAAGGCCATTTCCTTTCATGTGCGATTCAACCCAACCACAGCCTAATGATTCCGTCTCCAAACAGCCCTCCAACCCGCCTGTTGTTTCACCCCATTTGCACATCCCCTGGGGGCTGCCAGCCTGCTGGACACCCAGTCCCCTCTGCACATCAGCCAGCACGACACTGCTCACCCCTCATGGTGGCTGCCCTGGCACGTGAAATGGAATTGTGACTGATGAGAAACCCAGGGTGGTGCAGTGAGCTGGGAGATTTTAGGTCAAGACCCATCCCCGTTTTCAGCCACTGTTGCACAGCGGGAAGTGGAGACAGCACTCAGTGTGAGGAGAGGGCAGAGGCCGAGGCCAGCGCTCTCCAGACAGGCTGCGCCATGCGGGCAGGGCATCACGGAGGGAGCTGGGTGTGCTTTCTTCCAGGTGTGCCTGGTTCATAGAATTTTGTGTTCCACTCTTGCATGCCACTGGCAGCTACCTGCCATGACCTCCTGGAGCCTGGAATTCCTGTTGAGTGGTCAGCTGTCTGGGGTGGCTAGCGTGGGAGTTCAGACTGGACCAAAGCCGAAGCACAACCCTGCCTCCGTCAGACGCTCGGATCCTCTAGTCTGTTTAACAGATAGCACTCTGGGGCCTCCCTGTTTTGTTCTGTTTGCTGGGAATGGTGATGCATGTACCCACACTTGGTGACACTCTGACATGACTGGAAGCGTGTGTGACACACAGTCATGCTTGTACCAGGCTCTGCTGGTTCAAAGCTGAGTGAGAGGACAGCCCTGGTCTCAAGGAGCCCTGGGTCACTGCGATGCCCTGCAGAGAGGCCAGGTACCCACAGGGTCCAGGGCTAGTTCTGGACCCATATGGGGACAGATCGAGTCCCTGGCTTCCTTCAGAAACTCCTCCCTGGGGCAACACAATGAATCTCTGACTAGAAAATGTGGTTTTTCTTCCTCAATCTCTTCACAGGAAATCGGAGGAGGAGGAAGCTGTTGGGGCCAGTTACTGCGAGAGCCTGGATGACCTGCTTCGGCAGTCAGACTTTGTGATGTTGGCCGTGAGCCTGACGCCCCAGACCCAGGGGCTGATTGGGAGGAGAGAGCTGAGGCTGATGAAGCCCACCGCCATCCTCGTCAACATTGGCAGAGGTACGGCCCGCTGTCCGCGTGCAGGCCCGTACCTGCACTCGGGGACACGGGTGCAGGAGGCCACGGAACAGGAGTTCCCACGAGCTTCTCGGCATCTGCAGTCAACATCTTCCTTGTGTGGCTGAAAAATCCACTTCGACGGTGGCGGCAGGGGGAGGGGGTGCTGAGCTGCTTATTTAGAAATATTTCTGATTTTTGCCTTCACCTCTTTTTGAACCTCAGATCAGTGTTGGAGTTTTCAAATCCAGGTTTGGGCATCCACTTGGGGTAGGGGCATCACGGTCTGATCTCCTAGGTGTAATTAAGCAAAATTTATGGGGATGAGTTTTCTGAACCTTCACTTGGAAAAATGACAGTGTTAGTTTGGTTACTCGACATTTCCACAGTGTTGTCTGTGTTTGAATGCAGGAGGTAGGGGGCCAGTGCTTTAACCAAGTACTGGGGCGGGCTGGTGTGGCATTTGTAAAGAAGGGACACAGAGTCCTCTCGACCTCCACCGGCAACAGCACACGGGAGGGTCAGGGGTGACGCCAAACTGCTGGCCTCTGCGGGTCGGTGGCCGAGGAGGACACAGGCGCACACTGGCCCACCCCCTGCAGGCTGTCTGTGAGCAAACAGTGCTGCCTTGGAGCCCCACTGGCCACGCCAACCTGCTGGAGCTTCTGAGAATTCAGACCCTCCGCATGGGCATTACGTGCTTTGGGGGTTGTCGCAGGCCAGTGACCACGGTAAAGATTCCGAGGAAGCAGACACTCCAGGCAAGGGCCTCAGACCTGGCTTCTCCCTCAGCCACACAGGCAAGCCGGGTGTGCCCTGACTGGCCCTGACTGGGGCGGCTGCTCCCGGCTGGTCAGTGGTGGGCTCCTTGTAGGTCTCTGCTGGAAGGAAAGGGTTTTCTTCTGAGCGTCCACCCTGCTGTTTTGTGTTGAAGTGACAGTTACAGGCCGTGTTTGTGGCTGCTTCACTTTTTAGTGTGTGTACAAAGTGCATACAGAACTGATATCTGGGGGCCGTTTGGGAAGGCAGCGTGAAGTGAGCCAGGCCCAGGCTCAGACCTCGGTGCGTGGAGCCTGTGGTCTTTGCCGAGCTTGTGAACAGGGGCCTCGGCTTGCTTGTCCAACACACGGTGTCGACTACGGGTGATTGGAGGGTGGGTGCACCTGTGTCAGGACGTGCCTGGAACAGCAGCTAATGTGACGGAAGCATCTTTCCTGTGCGCTGCCTAACTGTGGTGACCACAGAGGACTTGTCTTGTTGGCTCAGGGCTGCTGATCGATCAGGACGCCCTGGTGGAAGCTCTGCAGACTGGAGTCATTGTGGCAGCAGCGCTGGACGTGTCGCACCCTGAGCCCCTGCCCAGGTAAGGACGCCAGACAGAACCTGCGGCCCTCTTTGGTGGAGGGGCAGGGCCAGGGCCGGGGCGGGGCCTCAGACAGCCCTGCTCTGGCTTTCCCAGCTGAGTTGTCACAGAAATGTAGGGTGTTGGCTGGCAGGGGCCTGCAGGCCTCTGGGGACCTGTCCAGTCCTGCAGACAGTCCGCCCTCTGCTTCAGCACCTCCACAGGTGGACTCAGCGCATTTGGCAGCTGGCTGTGTGGATGGACTCTGCACAGAGCCACCTTCCTCTGGGAAGTCCTCCCCAAACCCCTGGTCCTGGGTTGCCCTCTCCAGTATCGAAGGATAACTTTGGCTTTCTTCTCTTTTAAAAACATTCCTGTGGACCTGGCTGGTGTGGCTCAGTGGATTGAGCTCCAGCCTGTGAACCTAAGGGTCGTGGTTTGATTCCCAGTCAGGGTACATGCCTGGGTTGTGGGCCAGGTCCCCAGTGGGGGGTGTGCAAGAGGCAACCACACACTGATGTTTCTCTCCCTCTCTCTCTTCCCACCCTTCCAACTAAAAATAAATAAATAAAATCTTTTTAAAAAATCACTCATGTGGGTTAAAACCACTAATACATTTTATCCTAGTCTTTTTTTCGAGGCTAAATATCTGCGTGCCCTCCAGTTACAGCCTGAGCGATGGCATTTCCAGGGTTTCCAGACACATTATGGCCTCGCAGCACTCTTGCTAAGGTCCTCTGGGACTGTGCTCTCGGGACTGAGCACAGTGTTCACGTCGCAGCCCGGCTGCTACAGAAAATTACACAAAGTCTGTGTGAGCAGCACTGGGTTCTGGAAGCTTCGTTGTGCCCTTAGCTCAGTGCATTTTTAGTCAGCTAAAATTGTTATTCCCACAGTTGTTTTTTAAGCATATGCATGGAACTTTACACTTAGTTCTAGTGCATTCCATTTGATTTGCGCTTTGACCCTAAGACCCGGCTGCTAGGGCTGCAGTCCCGACTCTGTCATTCCCTGTGAAATGTGATGCTGCCGTTCGGTGAAGGCACTCTGATTCCTCCAGCTTTGGTTTCTCCTGGTCAGCAAGTCACTGTCAGGAGAAGGACATTACAACCAAATTTAATACCTGAATTTATCAAGATTGACCGTAGGACTTACAGGCATTTCTGAGGAAAACAATAATTTATTTAGAACAGTGTTCCTCTTTTTTTAAAGATGTTATTTATTTTTTAGGTAGAGGGGAAGGGAGGGAGAAAGACGGAGAGAAACATCGATTGGTTGCCTCTCCAGTACCCCCAACTGGGGATCCAGCCTGCAAACCAGGCATGTGCCCTGATGGGGGACTGAGCCGGTGACTTTTCAGTTTGTAGGCTAGCACTCAGCCCACTGGGCCACACCAGCCAGGGCAGAACAGTTTTTCTCAAAAGGTGGTCTGGAGACCCTTTCATGGGGCCTGTGAAGTCACAACTGTACTCGTAATGCTGTCAGAGGTGATTTACTTTCCACTCGTGTTTCTGACAAGTGAACTGATGCTGTGTGGTGACCCTCTGACAGCCAGAGAACTGTGTGCTTCTGTGTTGTTGTGTTAGTGTTTTCCAGCTTTAATTGCTAATACAGGGAATGCTGATAGACCCCCACATGAACAAATGGGGTTTTCAATCTCCAACAGTGTAAAGAGGTGCTGAGAACAAGTGTCTGAGCACCACTAATATACAACAAAAAATAATTTCAACATAAATTAAGAAGTATGAACATTTTAAACAGTCGTGCACTTACTCAGAAACCTAGAAGTCATGTGGTCACCCATGCTGTCTAGTCTGCTGAAATGAGCTCTTATTAGATTTACTAACAAGGCGACACAGGCAAACACCAGAGTTATTTCCTAAAGTTACGTTTATTCCAATAGGTGGTGCACTCCTAATGCCCCATGGGAAATCATTTTTGTGGCCAAGAGCTTTAGCAATTATTTTATGAATAACTTAAATTTACATATCCATATTAATTTCTAATCTCTATATTATCTTTATCAGACAGACTTGCGTTTTCATCTTGATTTTTTGAAGGGTAAATTTTGTTGCTTACTGTAAAAAAAGGATATTAAGGAATCACGTAGTCATACTACAAAAGTATTCTTCACCTTACACAAGGATTTACTACAAGATTATTTTAAAAAGGAAAGTTCATTTGTCAATAGTGTAAGGAGTCCCGAAGATCATCTTCAGGCTTAAGGATTTGCTAGACTCACAGAACTCAGAAAAGCTCTCATACTTAGACTTGCAGTTTATCACAGGGAAAGGAAGCGGATTAAAATCAGCAAACATACACAGTGTGTCCGGTAGAGTCCAGGGGACACATGGCATGAGCTTCCAGCTACCTTCCCTCCATGGGTAGTTCACAACACACGCAGTATTTCGAGCCAGGGAAGCACACCCAAGCCTCGGTATCAAGCAGCACGCAGGTGTGGAGTGCCCCCAGGTCTGATATCACATACTCTCCAGCCTCGCCAGAGGTCGCAATGATACAGAGTGGGCCAGGGTTCCAGGTGAGCAAAAAAGAGGCATTCACCCCAAATTCCATTGTTAGCACAAACTGTCTGGCTGTGCTCAAGGTCCTAAGGATAAGGAGATACCCCAGCAGGCAGTGAACCCCAAGGGCTCAGAGGTCATCTCCCAGAGGTCTGTGTTTGGACTGTGCATGGTCTGAGTTCTGCAAGTCTGTCTGCTGAGTTAGCCCTTTGTTTCACCAGTTATTGCCTAACCTTGACCCGCCCCATACAGCCATCGCATGCATTTTTGTATTTTTGTACTAGCTTGATTGCTTGCCCATTGCTCTGCCACTCTCTGTTCCTTATGACACACTTGTGCTGTACTGTGAGTATATAAATTAGCTACTATTTAGCTAAGTCTATTGAGCCAGTCATTGCCCATTGTTATATTCTGAAGAGGCTTTAACTCAATCTCCCAATCCAATTGATCATCAATAGCAGTATTATCTTATGACTTATTTACATGAGGTAGTTAAATTCTACCAACAATGCTAGTGCTACACCATATCACAATATGATCATGGTTTAATTCTGTTTCATTACAGGACAAATCAGTAACAGTTACAGAGGTATTTGCCACACTTTCTCAACAGAATTGGCTCTTGCCTCTACACCAGATAGTTTGTGGACAGGTGTTACAGTTGGTCATGATTCAGTTACCTCTGGGTTCCAAGTCAGTTGGGACCAAGCCAGTCACCCTGCGGTTTCCAGTGTGTACCATCACATAGCAGGGCCCACCTGAGGGGAGGACAAGCGTTTTCAGAAGAGTTTTTATCCCTGCTAGCTGTACTGCAGGATACGCTGAAATGGACCAGTCCTGCGGACTAGGGCAGCCACAGTGACAAGTGCCCCCAGGGAACGTCCATAGGGTTAGGGGTCCATAAGATCGCCAAGGTGTTCCCTCAACAGCTAGGAATGTCACAGGGCTACTCTGGCCTCTGTCTGTGTTAAAGTCGTCAGGAGGCCCTGGTGGTTACAGCCCTTTCCCTGCGCTGGGTTCTAGCGTTACCCATCACCACATTGAGTCTGCCTGACCCACTGCATTAGGAACCTCCTCTTTCCAGACTGACCCTTGTCCTTCACATTCTTCCTGGAAGAGAACCCCCTCTAATGTGCTCATTCTAGTTAGGAAATCTTCCTTCGAATGCCACTACTCCTCAAAGGCGCATTCTGCTTGCCCACTAATGCCGGGACCAGCACCTGTGTCCCCAAAGGCCCTTTTAGGTCTTGTGGGCCAGCCTTTAATTCACTATGCATGTTGTGCCATTGTGTGATCATGGGCTGGATGCAGCTGAGATGTGTTTTGCACCCAGAAGTGTAAGGTCCCTCGTCCGAGGGTTGGATGAGTGGTGGTCGTACTCGGGTGTGATTTAGAGTGTGCACAAGCCTCCTGCAGCCTTCCCCTCGCAGGGCGGGGATGTGAAACCGAAATATGAAGTTCGAGAGACAAAACAGCTCTGAATGGTTTTCCCCAACTAATCTGTATTTCAGAGATCATCCTCTGTTGAAGTTGAAGAATGTCACTCTGACACCTCACATTGGAAGTGCCACTCATCAGGCCAGACGGCAGATGATGGAAAACTTGGTTGGAAGCATCCTGGCCGCGCTCAGTGGCCTCCCCATTCCTAACGAAGTGCTGGTTACATGATGTGTGTGGGCTGAGGATTCAGACGGATGAAATACGGCAGATTAAGCGGGAAAATATCACTTTGTGTGTTGTATTTACGTTAAGAGTCCAACGTGTAGTCCAAGGATAGCAACGACGCTGACCGTTCACTGAGAACCTGCTAGGGGCCTCGCTTCCCTTCTCACTCACCCTCAAGGCTGCCGCGCGAGAGAAGGTGTCGTCACTCCTCCTGACCCTGAGCCCCGTTCCTCCTCTAACGTTTGGAAGTTGCAAATATTTGGATTTGGATTAAAAGCCTGGGCTAGGTCTGTGGATTTTCCATCGGCCGTCGCTTTCCGTTCTGTTAAATCCCCACAGCTCCACGGAGTAGGTAGCCTTCCTTAAACTCGAATCCCTGTGCATGCCTGTTTCAGTCACTCCAAAAATGACCACGGAGCACCTTCCAGGTGCCAGAGCTGGTCTCAGTGCTGGGGCTTCCATAGGGAACAAGTCGCCACTGTCGAGGGTTGCTGGCCAGTGGGGGACAGGACCAAACAGCACAGCGTCTCTGAGAGCCAGTGACGAGCGCGGGGGGACCCTGGCTGGGCTGCCGCCGGCGTCCCGGGGTGACGGTGACGACGGGCTGGGCAGCCGTGTGCCTCCGTTCTGCAGTGTTTTGGGACCTGCTGAGGAGCTGGCACAGGAAGAAAACTTCCGCGGCAGCAAAGGGACTGGTGGTGTCAGGAGTCAGAGACATGAGGGGCTCCCCTCCAGGACGCCCCCGAACCACAAGCTAAGGGCTCTAACCACTCTCCTGCCCCGATTTCTCCCCTTGCTGTTTTGTGGCAGGCAAGCTGCGACGCAGCCTCACTCGTTAGGTTCGAGCGTCGGCAAACGCTGCACTCCCACCCTCACAGCAGTCAGGTGGTGCCAACGGACTCTGCCCCGTGGCTTCACGCCCCGCCTACTCCTCATCTAGGCCCCGCCCTGCGTTCTCCACGACGCCCCTCACGCTCGTCACCCACCCTTGCGTCGCCCCGCCCCGCCCCTCCTCACGTCCCCTCGCCGCACGCAAGTCGCCCGATAGGCTCGGATCCCCGCCCCGTCGCTTCACGTTCCGCCCCTCCCTGCGTCACTCCGCCTCACGTTTCCCGCCCCGCGGCTTCACGTCCCTCCTACTCGTCTTCAAGGACCCTACCCTGCACTTCGCCCCGCCCCGCGTGGCCCCGCCTCTTTACGTCCCGCCCCGCGTGGCCCCGCCTTCTTACGTCCAGCTCCGCCTCGCGTCGATCGGGCCCTCCTTGCTCTGACCTGGGGCTTGCTCTACCACCATGTGGGTGACGGCCCCCCGGCTGTTGGGGGTATCCGCGGGGCTCCGGGCGCTGCTCGGTGGACGCCACGCGGGGCTTCCTCCCGGCGGCGCCCGAGGCCTGCATGGCTCACCGGTCCCCTGCAGGAAGAACCTGCTCAAGAAATTTGCCTCGAAAACCAAGTACGGCGCCCTGAGTGCGGGGGTGGGGTGGGGTACGGGAATGGAGGGGGTGCCCTCGGGGCGGGAGTAAGGCCCGCCGGGCTGTGGTCCGCGGACCACAGGGGTCCGCGGGGCAGAGGTGGGGCCCACGGGCATCGCGTCGGCGAGCGTAGCCTTTGCTTGTCAGTTTAGTGGTTATTGGAAGGTCACCAGCAGTTCCGCTGCTCCGTGAGCATTTCGCCGTTTTCGCCACCTGGCCTTTGTTGTGTTCTGTTGCAGGGGAGATGATAGTGTTGCGTTCCCGCAGTTAGGGAACGGCCTCAGTGCCCTGAGAGCTGGGCGAGTTCGTTGCTACTGGGGTGTGTCTTTAGGCCGTTGCAGCTGACAAAGCAAAAAACAGGAGCACACCTGCAAATGCACTTACCTGTAAACACGTCTGCGTGTCACCATGTGGGTCTGTCGTAAGTGAAACTGGAGTTCATACAGTTCTCCAGCTCCGATCCACCACCACACGGGCCGTTCTCGCTTCCTTCCTTGCTCACCCGGGACTTCCTCCCGCGCCTGTTCGCATAGCTGCTCCGCCCCGAGTCAGTGGCACTCGGCTTCATCGGGTAGAGCGCAGTGCCCCGTGCAGTCGGACAGGCGTGTTTGTAAGACGCTCCTCTCTGCCTGTGGGAGGGAAGGACACTTTGAGTGACAACTGAGGTGGCTTTAAAGCCCTCTCCTGTCTGCCCACAGCCCCCGCCGTCGTCAGGTAGGCAGCTTCCCATTCTTATAACATCGACGTCAGAGTTTAGCCCCTTAGAAACCGTTGTGGTATTGCAAGCTTGAGTTAGCTTGTGTAACTTTTTCGTCTTTAATTTGCTGTCAGTATCCAACACAGTTTTCCTTTTCTCCCATAGAAAGAAGTTTTGGTATGAAGGGCCTTCCCTGGGCTCCCACCTGGTGAGTAGAGTGGCCGCGATGGGCACGAGGTTCCAGGAGTCTGCAGCCGGGTGGCCCTTCATCCCCGTAGTGGGCGGTGCAGGGTTTGTAGGAGTGGGACTGGGTGAATTGGTAACGTGGAGTTTTGATGTTAAAAAATATTATTGACACCGAAGGTTTCCTGAATGTCATACCGATGATCAAATTCTAACATAGCAATGTGCATTCGGTTTTCAGAGTGTGTGTGTATCAAACATACATAGATACATTGTAAAAGTCTATGTAATGAATTACTTTGGTTAGGAAAAAACACTGTGTACTAAAAACCATTGATCTGTATTTTTTTTTAATTTATTGATTTTAGAGAGAGGAAGGAAGAGAGAAACATGAATTTGTCGTTCCACTTATTCACGCATTCATTGGTCGGTTCTTGTATGTGCCGTAACTGGGGATCAAACCGGCAACCTTGGCATGTCAGGACGATGCTCCAACCAACTGAGCTACCTGGCCAGGGCTGTATTGTACATTTTAAGAGGGAGAATTTTATGATATGTTGATTATATTTCAGTAAAATTTTTTTCTTGAAAAAACGTGACTGACAGTGATTTTTATCTTGGAGGAATGCTAGATAAAATCTGGAAGGATCCAGCTCTGTAAAATAAAGTGTATTTTTTTTAAATCTTCACCTGAGGACATGCCCACTGGTTTTAGGAAGGGAAGGAGAGAAACATTGTTCAGTTGCTTCTCATACCCACCCCGATCGGGGATGGAACCTGTGACCTTCTGGTGCGCAGGGGATGACACTCCACCCAAGTGAGCCACACTGGCCAGGGCTGAGCTAAGGTGATTGAACACAACACTTATTTCTTGTTTCAAGGCGTTCAAGTTCTTCCCAGTGGCCTTTCTTTTATCTGTAAGCTAGTACAAGTTTACCGCACAGGCTGACGGTAGCCTTCGTGTGTGTTCTTGGTAACGCAGACTTACAAGCCATCCCAGCTGGAGTTCCTGACCAAGAGCACCTCGAAGAAAACCAAGAAGGAAGACCACGTGCGCCTGAGGGCCCTGAACGGCCTCCTCTACAAAGCACTCAGTGATTTGCTGTGCACCCCTGAAGTGAGCCAAGAGGTCTACGACCTGAACGTGGAGCTGTCCAAGGTGGGCCGAGGGGCCACGCCGAGAAGGAATGGGGCTCGGGACTGCTAGCCCAGCTGCCGGGAAAGAGGCACCGGGTCAGTCCCAGGGCCTTTGGTCTGGGTTGCAGGAGCATTGCTAAGTGTGGCCATTTGAGCACTAAAGGCAGATGGAGGGGATGCGTGTGTTGCTAAAGCAGGGGAGGAGGTGTCTCTGACCGGACAGCACCGAGTGCGGGGTCACGTTTGCAGACCTGTGGGTCAGATGCGAGGATACGTCACCTTTGCCTTGGAGTAAAGGTGAAGGAGGTGGTCTCCTGCCATCGGTCTAGTGAGACTGAGTGTAGCTGAAGGGAAATAATGAGGAGAGCAATGGCATTTGGGTGTTTTCCGTGAGTGCCATGGGGTTGGGGTTGGGGTTGGGGTTGGGGAGCAGAGGGTTGGTTTCTGGCCCCAAGTCCTTGGCTGTAAGTGTGGTGCCTGCGATGGTGCGGCTGGAACACCAGCTCGGGTGGTGGGTGAAGACAGCCATCGCACTAGCGTTTGCCTCCTGCGTGTTGTCTGTCTGCGGAAAACCCACTGATGCTGAAGGGGTGGGGGGCCCTCAGGTGTCTCTGACTGCAGACTTCTCCGCCTGCCGCGTGTACTGGAGGACACCGCTCCCTGCCGAGCAGAACACGCACGCCCAGGCCACCCTGCAGAGGCACGCAGCACGGATGAGGTGAGGACGCTGTGCCCGCCCAGTGTGTTTGCTCTTGCAGCGCCCGGAATTGCCCAGCCTGTTTAGGGATGTATTTTTGCTTTTGAGAGAAATTTTGGAAGTGTTTTTTTTTTTTTTTTTAACTTCACTGTGATCCTGGATCCCTAGCAGCCCCCGAGATATTTGGGGGTGTTCATCAGGTTAAAGCTGTTGTCACAGTGGGACATTACTTCCTTTCTCACTGTGCGGACGTTTGCACCAAAGCTCCAGTGGGTAGAGCTGTGGGCCCAGAGGCCCTGAGCTCGTGGGACGTCCATGCTTCCTGCTTGCAGTAAACACAGGGCCAGTTTTATTTAAGAGTGTCCTTGATGGATAAGCAAACACTAATGTCATTAAATTCGGATTCTTGGGTATGGACCTGGTTCGTGTCGTGTGTGGTGGGAAGTGTGTGTGGAGTCCTGCGGGGGGCCGGGGTGGAGTGGCTGTCCCTGCGAAGATGCTGTGCACACGGAAATAGACACTTTTTCACTTGAAGGAGCAAGAGAACCAACCACAGTTTTTCAGATTCGGGTACTTTGACAGACGTTTTCTGCAAATGAGCCGAGTGAACCTGTCACTTCGGGGAAGACGATTGTACTTATTGCCGGTGATAAAATTCAAGCCTTCGAGTAAAAATCAGATTTTCAGGCAGTGTTTCTACTGCTGTGAGTCTGGCAGCTTTCCAGCACGCGCAGCCTCTTGATGAGGTGGGTGGTGACAGGTGTCAGCCTCCTGAAAACGGCAGACCTTGGTGCGCCAGTGTCTCCTGATGGCCAGGGTGTGCGGTCACAGAACCACGTGGGATGAAAGGTCAACTCACATGCAAGGGAGCCCAGGGGGTTCCTTGTGACGGTGCGATGTGTTCATTGGTCTGGTTTCTTATTCCACGTTGCACCTAGTCTTTAAAAAACTGCCACGTGTGGAGTTTTTGTTTAGCACCAAAAAGGTCCACGCTTCTTAGAAGCGCGTTTAGACAGCCCCCCGTTTTCCAGTCACAGGTCTGTGTGAGGCCAGGTTTCCTTATGTTTCAACCAAAATAACATCGGAACAGATTGGGTGCAGATGCAAACATGGGAATCCAGCTGTCTTCCGTTAGGCTGGGCATTAAAGAAATCTGCGACTCTGTGCACAGCGCCACTCTTCGCAATAATGTTTTTAGAAAAGTTATTTTTCATTAAAAATGTCTGTGAACATTTAGTGGGTTTAAGTAAATTAATAAACCACGTATATTTTAAATTCCTAGTATTAATTTCTAGTATGGTATATATTGCTGGATATAACCCACATAAACACAAGCTTTTTGGGGTCTTCAGTAACTTTTGAGTGTGAAGCAGCCCTGAGGTTTTGAGAACTGCTGAGCTCGGTGATAGTGGAGGTTACTCAGTTTCCTCAGGCTTAAAACACCCAGACACCCAACCCGCCAGCCCTCTCAGAATTGGAGTCCCTCCCTCCTGCTGCCTGGGCTTTCTCCTTGCTCTCGTCCCTCCCCCGTGTCCCCTGCACTGTCAGAAGGGGGCAGATGCTGAGAAGTCAGAGTCACACAGCAGCTGCCACTCCCATGTCCTTGTGTGGCTCTCCTGTGTCGTGACCACAGATGTCCACCACAGTGGCCCCTCAGGGTCTGTAAAGTTGCTTATTAAAGGTTGGCAAGTGCATTTCACTTTTGCATTTAACAGAAACAAGAAAACGAGAAACCTAACAAGTATCGCTGTAACAGTACTGTTTCCTGATTGATTTTTAGGTAGCTAGAAAGTTCAGTTAAACAGAATGTCCTCTTTGCCCACTGCTCTGGTCACCCTGGGTTTAGTGTGCTCCATGACCCACTGTCACTGAGCGGATGTGCTGTGTCACAGCCACATTGTCACCATTTATCTCCTGGTTGTGTAACTGAAGACCACAGCGATCACTCCTGTGTGGCCCTGGGTGGGGGGTGGCGCCCTTGTGGTGCAGACCCATCAGCGGGAGGATGAGGCGCTGATGGTGGTCTGTGACCAGCCGTGGAGCCCAGGTGGGAGCCTGCGGTTAGGTCCTGTTATTTAGACTTTAGAGGGATCGTTTCTTGTCCCTTTTGTGGTGTGCGGCTGACTGAAGAAGACTTCTGGGCTGACATTCTCATCTTTGACTAATCTTACTTCTTAAGTCTGTGTGAAATCCTAAAGTGTTGTTTCTGGCACGGTCACACCCTCCTCTCAGTGTCCCCTGCTCTGCACTAATGTGCGTTCTCTCTCTAGGCATCTTTTGACGTCCCAGCAGACTCTGAGGAACATGCCACCGATAGTGTTCGTTCACGACAAAGGCCACGCAGCTCTAGCCGAGGTGAGGCCTCTCCACACTGGGCTCTGTAACGTGGACTTTCACACAGGCAGGGTTTCTGAGAAGAGAGTATGTACAGGTCTACAGACTGATACTGGGAAGGGTGCAAATGGGGTAGGGCAGACCCCACGCTTGTTCCCAGCAACAGCCACCAGAAGTAGCCTTATTTTCTGACTTTAACTTTTCTATGTTTATCTCTGTAACTCTTAACTAGTAAGTCAGATCTCCAGGTCTCGATTTATGAACCTGAGGCGGTCGAAGCTGCCTGCTCTCACATCCCAGCCACAGCTGTTTCACACCAGTAAGGCTCACAAGGTGGACATTCTGCCCTGTGACTATAACTTTTACAATTCCCTTGCTTGCTTTAGTTATAGGTTAATTATAAAGGTTAAAACCTGTAAATATATGTGTGTATTTTATTTATTTACTTACAGAGAGAGGGAGAGAAACATCAATGTGTGGTTGCCTCTTCAGTGCCCCCTACTGGGGACCTGGCCCACAACCTAGGCATGTGCCCTGATTGGGAATAGAACCGGCGACCCTTTGGTTTGCAGCCCATGCTCAGTCTACTGAGCTACACCAGCCAGGGCCTATGTGTACGTGTATTTTAATCTGGTTAGTGGTTACCTGGTGGTTATTAAGGCATATTATTATACCTTTAAAAAGTTTATCCAAAAAAGCCCTGGCTGGTGTGGCTCAGTGGATTGGGAATCGTCCTGTGAACCATAAAGTTGCTGGTTCAGTTCCCAGTCAGGGCGTGTACCTAGGCTGCAGGTTCACTTCCCTGGGGCAGAGGTCCTCAGCCTTTTTGGCACCAGGGACTGGTCTCGTGGAAGACAATTTTTCCATGGACTGGGGTGGGGGCGATGGTTTTGGGATGATTCAAGGACATTGCATTCAAACTCACCTCCTGCTGTGCAGCCTGGTTCCTCCAGGCCACAGACCAGCGCTGGCCTGTGGCCTGGAGGTTGGGGACCCCTGCCCTCAAGCATACATGGAAGGCACCCGATCGATGTTTCTCATATCAATATTTCTCACCTTCTCTTTCTCCCTCCCTTCCCCTCTCTAAAATAAAACAAAATTAAATTAAATAATCCACCCAGGCACATGTGGTCAAACTGGGAGAAGGAAACCCTGGCATGGCTGGAGGATGAGCCCTCTGCTCCCTCGCCTGCCTTGCCCCTCCCTCTGAGGTGGTAGAGCCAGCAGTCACCAGGCCCTGCCTGGCTCTGTGGGTTCCTGTCCAGAAGAAGCCACTGGGAGGAGGGTGGTGCATGAGATGCTCGTTCTAGAGACGCCGTTTCTCCAGAGTCTGCTGGTGGATGTGTGTCGGAGGCTGCCTCAGGCCTGTGCAGCATCCATCCCACTGTGTCTGTCCCGCTGCATCCCACGTGTGCCCAGAGGAGGCGGTAAAGGGCCTGACTGTGCCCCACTGCTGGGGTGGGTCCTGCGGGTGCCCGGAGCCCGGGGAGCCCAGGTGCTGAGCGGAGGCAAAGTGAAGACTTGGCCTTGGCCTGGCTCACTGCCGTGAGGTCTGCCTCACTGCAGGTAGAAGTGAGTGAAAGCTTCACTGGAAGAGGGTCTCGGATTTGCACAGATGAGTGTTTGAGGGAATGTCATTTCCTGCTTGCCCTTGCATTTGTGATGGGTTGAAGTCAGGCAATGAGAAAGCAGCTTGGATAGACATAAAAATTAAAGTTGGGGACATGGGTGAAACTTTGAGTCTTCTACCAGTTTATTCAGTGTCTTATGTTGGCTGCACTATGTGGAAAACTTGCAGGGGGTGCAAATGGTAGCAGTGTTAACAGTTCCGCCTCCTTCCTGTACATTCTCAGGACGGTCTCCAGGTCACTGGTACGGACGTTTCAAAGAGGGGTAGTGATAAGCTCTGTCCACACTGAGCCCAGGACTGCTGGTAAACCCAGGTGGGGGGCTCAGCGTCATGGTCATCAGGAGTGTGGACATGAAACCACGAAAGTTCCAGTGCACACCCTGCCCCAGCAAGGCTCACGGGACAGTAGTGAGGATACTGTAGGTCCCAACCGAAGCAACAGGTTCCTGTGCTGTTGGGGCGTGGCCACTTTGGAGGCTGAGGTCGAACCTTCAGAAGCTGAGTGGGGTGCCAGTGGCAGTGGGAGGGCGTGTGTGGAGTTCCCACAGACACTGGGCATGTGTTAGCAGCAGCTGAATGGCTGTGGTGCAAGCCACCTGTCCCCCTGCACCCAGCACCTCACACCGGAAGCCAAAGGAGAGCCCGTGCTCTGGCTTTGTTTATAAGAAGTGCAAGGACAGGTGTGCCCCTCCTTCGACTTCGGAAGTGAGAACCTCAGCTGCCTTGGGGCGGGCGTGGAGGAGGGCTTGGTCTCCAAACGTCTCACGCTGTGCATAGAGGGGCTTGTGTGCTTGTCCTGTGCACCTTACACTTCAACCGGAAGGCATTTACAATGGGATTTTTTCATAACTATAAAGGAAAACAGTAAATTTTTAAAGAAAATGCGTGGACTTGGAGGCCAGTTTTGTGGTTTATTCCATTTGATTGTTGGCGCGCTGAGAGCAGAGCGCTGTCCTGGCGGAGTCAGTGGGGCCTGCGCGCGGGGTTCCCCGCAGGGTGGTCCCGGAGACACAGTGCGCCGGTGTCCACGTGTCAGAATTGGGGGCTGCATTTGGTTCTTTGATAACCCTTCTAAAGTAAGCTTTATCGATGGGTGATCTCCCATCGTGGGCACAGAATGCATGCCTCCCTGCTCACCCAGAGTAGCTGGCTCCCCCGCCCCTGGCGCACCTGATTTTCAGGCCTCGGGGATGGGCTTTGGGCCTCTGGCTCGGTTAGTGCTTCAGGGCTCATCCCAGCGTCTCCTGTGGGTGTGGCACCTTTGGGGACAGGCATCCGCCCTGGGAACAGCACAGTGACTCTCCGCCCGTCGGTACCTGGTGGTCTTCTGTCCACGTGAGGCTGTGGTGGGCAGCTGCCCTGCGTGGAGACTGGCAGCATCCATGGGCACCTGCAGGCTGGGAGCGCCCGGCCTGGTGGGGTCAGCGCATGCCTGGAGCCCTGCAGGTTGTCCCTCCTTCGGTGATGCCTTCGGTTCTCGCTGGTTGTCTGGCTGTGCAGCTGTGTGGTCCAGTCCACATCCCTGGTTAGAGCACGCGCTGCCAGTCTTTCCTCCCCGCCTGTCCATGGTGTGCAGCGTCGCCAGTCCTGTGCTCAGACACGGTCCCCAGGCCTGTGCCCTCAGACGTCCAGGACCGTCCCCAGTGCCGTGTGACTCTGTACTCTGGCTCCAGGGGACACGCTCTGCAGGCCTTCCCCTCCCCACACCCCCAGTGCTTCCCGTGCGGCAGTTAGAGTTGCCTGGATAATTTGGCTGACGTCTAGCTGCTGGGTCGTAACTTTTACTTTTACACACTTAAGTCTAGTTTTAATAATTTTTATATTTTTAAATCCAGTTTTTAAAAACTTCATCATTAAAGAAAACGTGGCTGTTAGAACAGCAGCTGTTTGAAAGCACAGGGGGTGAAGGCGCTCGGCGCCCGGAAATTGTCACCTCCGGAGCGACGTCAAGTGGCGCCGGAAGGAACACACGGCGGTCGCACACCCCTCTGATGTCACGGGGACGCGGCGCCGCGCGATCTGGCGTGCTGAGGGCCTTCCGTTCCTGTTCCTTTCCAGGTGGACCGGTTACTGGCAGTCGCTGATTTCGGGCCGGCAGATGAAGACCTTGGACATGGGGATCTCAGGTGATGCGTGTGGGCGTGGTCCGGGTCTCTGGCAGGCGGCGGGTGTGGCTTTGCGGCTATCCTGGCGCCCAGCCGTGTCTGCGGGCGGGCTGGTGGGCTGCGCAGCCTGGCAGCACCTGGCCACAGGGCCCCTGTGCGCCTTGGAGCTGTGGGCGTCCATCCGCAGTGCCCGGACCTCTGGCCGTTACAGACACTGCCAAGACTCAGGTCAGGGCTGCGTGCCGCAGCCCTGTGAGCAAACGCTTGGCTGTGCGTGGGGCCTGCGTTTTGTGGGGAGGCCGACCAGCAACAGTGAACATGGAGATGCGTGCGGTGGGTGAGACCACGTTGCAAGGTGGGCTTTGGAAAAGGTGGTGAGGAGTTGGAGGGTGTGGAGGGGCCGGTCCAGGCAGGGGAACAGCTCAAGCAGGCTTGCGACCTGGGGTCCGAGACCAACTGCATCCGTCTCCCTGGGCTCTGTTAGGACCCCAGCCTGCCGAGCGTGCTCTCCTCTGGGACCACAGGGCTGACCAGAGGCTCCACGCAGCAGCGAGGCCCTGCATCCTGGATCAGGGAGGAGCCCGGGGCGGGGTGGGGGGGCAGGTAGGGGCCAAAGCTGTGGGTGTGGGGCCTGCGGAGTGGAGAGTTGGGGGGTTCAGAGGGGCGACACAGCCGGATTTCGGGTTTAAAGGGTCCTCCCAGTTTGCTGTCGGCATAGAAGCTTCTCTTTTGCTTTGGTTCATCAAGTTGGCTGAGTATCAAAGGCGCCACCCACAGCTGTTTCACAGGGCATTGGCCAAGTTTAAGTGGGAGAAATATTAAAAATGTGTTTAAAGACAGTGCAGATGGCAGCATCAGAACTGGGATGACCAGTGCCTCAGGCAGGTGCCACCAGTGCCCTGCGTGGTCCTGGGATGGAGACCGCCCGCACCAGCCCCCACTGCGCCGTCCTCGCCGTGTGCCGCAGGCCACTGCCCAGTGTGAGCATGGGGCATGGGGCACGGGGCGCGGGGCGGTGCAGCTCCAGCCAGCCCAGGCGCCCCACTCAGCTGCTCCGGCGCTTTATCTGTATTTCTCCCCTCCAGGGACCTCGAGGCCCCAGAGGCCCCCTCACCGGATGACGTCCCGGGGCCTGCCGTGCACTCCAGTCTGTACGGGATTGATCACGAGGCTCTCCACAAGCAGATCGCGGAGTACAAGAGGAGGAAGGAGAAAGGGCGCGGGGGCGAGAGTGAGAGCCAGGCGTGCCTGGGGCTGGAGACGGCGGCTGAGCTGCGAAGGGAAATGAAAAGGCGGAAGAAGGCCAGGTCCCGCATGGTTGAGGAGCTCTCCCCAAAGAACTACCCGTGGGAGCTGGCGGGTGGAGATGACCTGGAAGATGGCAGTGCCCTTCCTGAGGAGCTTACCCCGGAACGTGAGTGGGAGTGCGGAGAGGCAGAGCTGGACACAAAGGCGGAGAGAGGTGGGGGCAAGAGGACCGAGGCGACTGTCGGGGGTCACAACAGGCATGGGTTGTGAGACTTCTCCGCTGCCCCATCGGAATTCTGCTTCGGGAAGCACCGTCAGCTCTAGTGTTTTCGCAGGGAAGCCTTTGGTGACTGGCAGCGGGGGTGCCCACGTTGTCCTTCCGCCCTGTGGCTGCCGTCCCTGTGCAAGGTGAGACAGGTGATGAGGGGCCGGATCCTCATCACCTGCAGCTGTGCCACCTCCCTGGAGTCCCGGTGACCCTAGTGACGCTCATTCTGGGACGCGCCCACAGAGGTGGGGATTCAGAGTCCCGATGCACACGTCTCCACAGAGCTCCAGGCATTCCTGTCCTGCTGTAAATGGCTGCTTTTCACAGTTGGTTTCATGCCACATTGTCCACATTTTTGTCTTTTTTTAACCCTCACCTGAGAGTAAGTCTATCCGTTTTAGAGACAGGGAGGAGAAAACCTCAGTGTGGGAGAGAAACACATACCAGACCAGGGATTGAACCCACAGCCAGGGGTGTGTCCTGACCAGGAGTACAGATGTTCCCAGTATCTGTGAAAGCAATTTGGTTTCCATCTGTCTTTTTTAAAAACAAACTTTCAGCGGCTGAAGGCAGAGCAGAAAAATTTTAGCCTGCAGTATTTCATTTATCTCTGGATAATGCTAAGTTCTGTGGAAGGAATGCCCCGTGACCCCATTTTTATAAGGCTCACACAGTGCCTCTCAGCATGGAGCACAAGAAAGTCACATTCGGCTTTTCAGAGAAAGCTGTTCTGGGAAGAACTTGTGTGGAACTCTCAATAAACATGTGTCCAGTGAGGCCTCTTCACTCTGCCCCAGACAACATGCTCTCCGTGCCTCCGCTTTGCGTGCAAATGCTTGGGCACTGGGTTTGCCAAGGGGCTCCATGCAGGGGTGAGTCAGACGTGGTGCAGAGAGGGACCCTACCCTGTTCTTCCAGCAGAGTGACTGGTGTGACAGTGGCCTCCGTGCTCTGCAGGCTGGTCCTTCCCTCTAGGCAAGTTGAATGGCTGACATTGGTCCCTGCCTAGGCCCATGACTTACAAATTGGCACCTGCGCTGGATGCCGGCCTCACACGTCATTGGGGCCGAGAAAGTTTGTGAGGGGTCAGCTGCCACCTTCTGCCTCCCATTCTCCAACACTAGGTCTTCCAAGCAGTCTTATCAGACTGTTAATCTAGGTGAGAAAGCCAAGAGTAATTACAAGTATGTTTTAGTTACCAGAAGAAGAAAAGCAGAGGAAGAATCTCTGAGAAATGACAAGATTCACTGCAGATTTTGTCTGAATCCTATTTAAATCAGCAAAGCATGGATGTGTGCTACATACAACCTCAGAACACTGTCGTAAAATGTGTGTGTGTGAGTGCCCATGCGTGCAAGTGTACACATGTGTGGGTGCCCGTGTGTGAGTCTGTGTGTGTGTACCTGTGCTTAGGTCTGCAAGGTCTTAGTCGTGACAGGCACTCTTGCCCAGCCTGTGCCACCAACAGGTGTCTTGTGGGTTTGGCTCCATCTGAGGAAGCCCCACACCCGTCAAGGTCAGGGATACAACCCACAATGAGAGGGGGGGGAAGGACAATAAAACAGCAAAGGCTGCAGAAGTATCACAATCTGATTTGCAGAGTTACTCCACTACAACAAAACTGCAAAGAGATAGGAAAGTATGGCCCGTTCAAATGAAAAAATCCACAGAAACTGTCTCCTAAAAAGTCCTGGAGGTAGATTTACTAGACAGAGACTTAAAACTGTCTTAAAGTGCTCAAAGGGCTAAAAATTAGAGAAAGTCTAGAAAATGATACGTGAACAAAATGAAGCTAGCAACAAATAAAAAACAGAAACCATACAGAAGTTTTGGAATGAAATGTTCAATAATGGAGTGAAATATTCGCTAGAGTGATTCAAATGCAGATTTGAGGAGGCACAAGAAAGAAACAGAAACAGAAACTGAAACAAGATAATTGAAATTATAGTCTAGGGAATGGGGGAAAAAAAGATGGGAGAGACGTTGACAGAGCCTTAGGGACTTGTGGGACACTGTGAAACGGACCAGCAAACTGGGAGTCCCAGGAAGAGAGAGGAAGGGGTAGAGAGAATATTTGAAGAAATAATGGCTGAAGCTTTCCCACACTCGATGAAAGCTCAGTGTGCTCCAAGGAGGGTGAACTAAGACATAATTAGACTTTTAGAAGCTGAACACAACCCAAAGCAGCAAGAGAAGCATATCATCACATGCAAGGGATCCTCAATTAGATCAACATTTCTCACCAGAAGCTTTGGAGGTCAGGAGGCAGTGGGCTGATATATTCAAAGCGGTAAAAGAGAGAAAAAGTCAACCAAGAGTCCTGTGTTTGGCAAAGTTGTCCTCAAGTGAGAGAGAAGTTAAGATATTCCCAGATAGAAGCTAGCAGTTTGTGACGGCTGGACCTGCCCTGCAAGAAAGGAGTCTTAAGAAAAAAGTTTTGCAAGTGAATTGACAGGGTCCTAGAGAGTGACTTGAAGCCTTATGGAGAAATACAGATCTCAAAGGTAAATACATGAACAATTACAAAAGCTAGTTCTACTGAAGAGCAGTTTGTAACTACTCTTGTTTTTTTGTATGATTTAAAAGAGACCAATACATTTTAATAAATTAATAGTGTAGTCCTGGCTGGTGTGGCTCAGTGGATTGAGCACCAGCCTGCAAACCAAAGTATTGCCTGCTCAATTCCCAGTCAGGGCACAGGCCTGGGTTGTGGGTCAGGTCCCCAGTAGGGGGTGCAGGAGGCAACCACACATTGATGTTTCTCTCCCTTTCCCTCTCTAAAAATAAATCTTTTAAATAATACCATAAAAGTTAGTATGATTGTAACTCCACATTTTTTTCCTACATAATTTAAAGGACTACAGCATTTAAAAGAATTATTAGTTTGTGTTCTAGGGCACAATGTACACATACATATCTTTGTGACAACAGCCAAAGGCTCAGGGACGTAGCTGTTAAAGAGTTTCTGTGTGTCCCTGAAATTAAGTTGGCATAAATTCAGAATGTTACAGTTTCAGGATGCTAAATGTAACCCCAATAGTAACAACAAGGAAAATAGCTTTAGACTGTACACAAGGAAATATGTAAAATAAAATGAGAAAGGAAGTTAAATGTTTACAAAAAACCCACAGTAATGCAGGACAGAAAAAGCTGCACAGCATACAGAAAAGAAATAGCAAACAACAGAAGTCCTTCCTTATCAGTAATTATTTTAAATATAAATGGATTCCACTCTCCAATGGAAAACAAAAGTATGAATTAAAAAACAAAACAAAACACTGTCCAACCATATGCTGTCTAGAAGAGATTAACCTTAGATTCAGGCATAAATTGACCAAAAGTGAAAGGATGTAAAAAGAATCCCATGCAAACAGTAACCGAAAGAACCACGGTTGGCTACACTAACACCAGGAAAAAGTGATTTTAAATGGAAAAGGTTACTTGAGACAAGGGAGGATCTGTATTAATAAAAGTTTCAATAAAAGAAATGTAATAAACATTTAGGCACTCCATGATGAACCATCAGATGCTAAGAAGAACTGACATAAGTGGCAGAAGAAACTTCTGACGTAACAACGGGAGACGTCAGTATCTCACAGTGATGGACACGAGACCCAGACAGAAGATGGGTGAGGAGGTGGAGGACTCACAAGTGCACTACAGGCAGCAGACATAGCATGCACATGCTCACGTGTGCATGAGGCGTCCCACAGGACAGACCATCAGGTCTCAAATTAAGTCCCAGTAGATTTAAAAACTATCACGCATACCTTCTATGAACATAACGGGATGAAGTTAGAAACCAACAAAAATAAAATGGACATTCAAATCTGGGAATTGAACAACAAACTCTCTTTTTAAATCCTCACTGCGGGGATGGGTGGTGAATTTTTTTTTCATTGCTTTAAGAAAGGAAGGGCGAGAGAGAAACATACATTGATGTGAGATAGAAGCATTGATTAGTTGCCTCCCATATGCGCCCAGGTATATGGGAGGTTGAACCCACAACCTAGGTATGTGCCCTGACCTGGAATCAAACCTGCAGACTTTTGGTTGTGGGATGCTGAGCCAGCCATGTTCACCACAGCAGCCAGGACTAACGACCCACTGGTAATGAGTGGGTAAAATAAACCACGGGGAAATGAGAGAACAGAGGTGAATGACAGTGAAACAACATAGTGAAACTTACCGGACATGGTGAAAGCAATGCTTTGTGGGAGATTTATAGCTATAAATACATGAAAAAAGATGTCAAATCAACAAGTAACTTTACAATATGAGGGAATAGAAAAGGAACAAATGAAGTCCAAAGCCAGCAGAAGGAGGTAAGAAAAGAGCAGAGATAAGTGAAATAGAGAATAGACAAACTGCAGAATATCAATGAAACTAAATGTTTCTTCAAAAGGCAACAAAATTGACAAATCTTTAGATGAAGTAAGGAAAAATATTCAAATTACTAAAATCAGAAATGAAAGTGGGGCCAATACTACCTATTTTACAGAAATGAAAAGCATTATAATTAGGAGTATACAAAATTGTATACCAGCAAATTGGAAAATTTCAACAAAATGGACAATTTCCTGAAACAAAAGCCTACCAGGACTACATGAAAAATCAGAAAGTCTGTAGAAACCTGTAACAAGTAAGAAGATTGGGTCAGTAACCAAAAATCTCCCCAAAACAATGAAAATTGCCTGGACCCAATGGCTTTACCTTGTACCAAATGTGTAAAGAAAATGAATACCAATCCTTCTCATACTCTGACAAAAACCTGAAGAGGAAGAAGCCCTTCTTAACTCCTTCTAAGAAGCCAGCATAACCCTGATTCCAAAAGCCAAAAACACTACAAGCTAAGAAAACTACAGACCAGTATCTTTATGAACATCGATGTAAAAATTCTAGCAAGCAGAATTCAACTGTGCATTAAATGCATTACACACCATGACCAAGTGGGATTTATTCCTGGAATGCAAGATTCAGCACATGAAAAATCAAGTAATATGCCATGTTGACAAATGGGGAAAAAACATGATCATCTCAGTTGACACAGAAAAAGCACTTGACAAAATTCAATACTTTCATGAAAAATAACAAAATAGGAATGGGAGGAAACTATCTTAATATAACACAAGCCATGCATGAAAAGCATAGAGCAGATGTAGTAATGGTGAAAAACTGAAGGCTTCCCTTCTAATATCAGTAATAAGACAATTATGTCCACTTTCACCACTTCTGTTCAACATACCAGAAGTTCTAGCCAGACCAGTTAGACAAGAAAAAAATAAAATTACAGCAGATTGGAGAGAGAGGTAAAACGATCTTTTTGCAGAGTATATGATCTTATGTGTAGAAAATCCTGGAGACTCCGCACAGAAGCTGTTGGCTCTAATACATGAATTCAGCAAATAGCAAGACACAGAACAATATAAAAAAATCGGACATTTCTATACACAATGAACTATCTGAAAAATAAATTCCATTGACAATAGATTCAAAATAATAAAACACTTAGGAATTACCTTAGCCAAGGAGGTGAGAGACTTGTACAAAGAAACTACAACAGAGTCCGGAAAAAAGTAAGAAGACATTAATAAATGGAAACACATCCCATGCTCATGGACTGCAAGACTTCATTACCTTGTTTTCATTATTCGTCCTAAGAACCTAGGAAAGGAATGGTGAAGTGATTTGTACTTTGACCACTATTGTGTTCTGGTAGAGGATCACAAGGCTGGAGTGGCTTCCCAGAGCAACCTCCGTCTGCTACACTCCTTTGTTGGGCTCAAGGTTTCCTCTCATCCACGTTTAGGGCTTCAGTTATCATCCATAGTATGGTGCCTTTAAATTCATATTTCTACCCGGGCTCTCAGATCCAGACCTGGGTTTCCAACTATCTATTTGACCATAACACCTACAGGGCTCAGCAGAGCCACAGTCAACATGGGTGAAGCAAATCTTGTGACCCCTCATCCTGCCTCCAGCATTTCCACTCCATCCTCGGTGCCGCCATTCTTGACCCTCCACCCGCAGCCGAATCCAGACTGTTGTCAGGGCTTGTTCACTTCGCCCCACGTATCGCAGCCCTGCCTGCTGCTCACCTCCAGAGCCACGTGCGTCAGGCCCAGACTGCCGTCCTCTCCCGCCTGGACCTGTGCCCTCACTCTCACTCCTACATCTGCCTTTCCTCCAGCGCCCTGCATGTGGCAGCCAGCTGCACTTTTTCAGTTTCCCAGATTTTTGAAACTCTAATAAGATTTTTAAAAGACCATGACTCGGAACTGGAAAACATACATGTTTAGCACACAAATGTTGTAATATGAATAAACTCCAACTCCATTTTAAAATGTGTGAATCAAATTACAGTTTTAGAAGTTAGTAATTCATATTTAGGCAAGTCAGTGCCTTGCTGAATTCAGCCTTTATCTTAAAAAAAGACTGGCTGCATATTGCAATGGCACAATGTGCTTCTGTGCCGTTTTGCTGATTTTCTTCACCTTATTAAACAAGATCAAGTTCTTGAAAGTTGGTAGATAATGGCTCACTTCCTATGTGATGTTTCCAGTGGTAACAGTTACATTTTGTAGCAGAAATACTTTTCTGTAGATTTCTTTTCCTATCTTAAAAAAAAAAAAAACAATCACTTGTAAGGACTGCATCAACATCAATTTAGCAAAGGAAGCTCAAGCTTCGTTGAGACTGTGTGCACACAGAATATATTGCACCCTAACCAAACAAATGTCAAAAACAAACACCAATCTGTTGTTGCCAATATATATGAAGAATATTGCCTAAGAGTTGTTACATTACAAACTCATTCTACCTTGGTTAATTATCCACCATGTTTTAAACCAAACAGTTTACTGACGATGTATGCAAGGTACCAGTTTCTGTTTTCAGATACTGTGCATTCCCAGGGTAAGGCACTAGAAATCAGCAGGAATTTTGGGGGATGCTTTTAAAAGATTTTTAAATACTCTTGAAGCCATGTGCAGTTTGTTGCCATTTTTATATGCTTATTTGCAAGCAAGGAAAAGGAAATGTAAGGCAGGAGTTTGGAGAAATAAACACTAAATGCACCAGAAACAGAACTTTGGTTTGTATGGCTCTGTACAGGTTCAGTGGTACCCCAACTTGGAGTTGGTTGGTTGGTTTTTTTTTTTTTTTTTTAAAGAAAAATGCCAGCTGTACTTTTCAAATGCAAATATGCTTCTATCAACCCACCCACTGAAAACACTTCATTGGCTTCTTCTTGGTCTTACAAAGACCGAACGGCTTCATGATCTGGTCCCTAGTCTCCCCTCATTTCAGTTTTCTTTTTGTGACCTGCGCAGCAGTCCTGGTTTCTTTGGTCCACCTGCCTGCCACCCTCCCTCCGGGCACAGGGCCTTCACGGGAGCTCTTCCTGGTGCTTGGAGTCATCTCTTGCCCACCTCACTGCTTCAATCTGCTCCTGTCTACTTGTCACATCTCCAAGATGGCTGGTCCAGATCTGTCTTCTTGGCCGCAGATGCTTGGAGAGCCGACCTTCTGACGCTTCACTGTGCGTTCATGCCATCAGTGTCGTTCCTCTCCCCTGGCCTAAGCTGTAGGGAAGCAGAGAGTGCGTCTGCTTTTCTGCTCGTCGTGACTGCTTGGCACCTGGTAGACACACACAAGGCACAACTAGAACAGAAGCGAGAAGGGCAAGAGTACATGCACGTTGTTCACAAATGGTATCTCCACTTTCTAAGAAAATTTCAGTGGTTTTGGATTGATCCTAGCCCTGCATTTTATTGTGGATGAGCATGTGTGCAGTTGTTTCTTTGACAAACATAGTGGTGAGCTCACATACACTGTGTGGAAACCAGCTCCCTGAGGGGGGCTGGTACTTGATAATAGCACTTTTGTCCTGGAGCTGGAGCCCTGCAGGCACCGCACATCCACAGGGCTTGCTTCCTTTTCCAGTTTTCACAAAGGTGAGCTGATGTACATATAGTCTCTGGGGCCGGTGTGAGATCTGTCTCTCTTCTGTGGCCTCCCAGTGGCTGTCTTTATGCTGGATGGTACCTTAACAAGTGCTGGTGCTGACTCCGGGGGGCCAGATGAGAGGGTCGGAGAGGTGCAGCGTAGCACCCTCACCTCACACCCAAATGCACAACTGAAACCAAAGCAGCAGGACATACACTGATACCAAGCAGGCTGAGAAGGCAGAGCGCACCTGCACATGCTGTGACATGCCCAGCAGGTAGGTCCTCAGGTCTGACTTCAGGGTTAGGGTGACTAGATATCATTGCTGTCATGCACTTTCCTGAATCGTGAAAATAATCTTGATGAGTCCCACTGAGCCACATTGCTCATTCCTTCTGTGCTGGGAGGGACCGTCCTTTCAGGAGCAAAGCTGTTGCCTGCAGTTTTACATGCCATTTCTCATATACCCATGCAGAAGTATTTGGGGGTAGTAGTGGATTGATGTCTGCAAGTTTCTTTGCCTGCATCCAAAAATAAATAAATGAGGATGGACCAAGAGATGAAGAGTTGGGTGGCTGGGTGATGGAGTGAATGCAACCAAACGGTAATTGTAAGATCTGGGAGATGGTGCTCACTGCACAATTATTTCACTTTTCAGTATGTTCCAAAATTTTCATGAGATGTTGAAGGAAACTTTATTATATTTATTAAAGCATTAGTCTCTTTGTATTAAAGTAGCCTAGGCATCAGAGAGACAGTGATGAGTAGGAAGGCATGGTCTCTGGAGGAAGGGTGTGGCCTTCCTGAGGGGAAAAAAAACAATACACTAAGGGCGGTGAAAGGCACTCACAGAGTTCTGGGAATATCAAGTACCCACCACATTGTGTCATGTGTCACACTGAGTATGGTGGTGGCAGTCAGGGAGATCTTTCTGGAAGAGAGGCCCACAGAACTCAGCCTTGAATGGCAGTGGGACAGAAATTAGTTCAGGTAGTGGGGAGGGAAGACATTCCACGAACAAACCCAGTGGTGTTTGCGGGAGCGGAGAATGGGCCGGGCTGAGTCACTCAGGGAGCTGGTGTGTGCATGCTGACCCTCTGGGCTTGGTCCTGCAAAGGACGTGGGGTGGTGGAAGGGATGAAGAGGAGTGACAGGGTCAAACAAGCTCATAGCTACCTAGATCACTAAGGGGGCCAGCGTGAGAAGGCCCCTGAGGCACCGAAGCTGGAGGCTGGTAGGTGCCGGCTTGGTGTTCCCATCAGGACATGGCCTGAACGGCTGCATGATGTTAGGGCTGCAGCTGAGGGAACCAGTTTGAGGAACATTTAGGATGTGAAACTGGGGAATGGGAAACAGGGGAAGTAAAGAATAGGGCGGTACACCGCTTACTGTAAGAGAGGCTGTTGATGAGGGGGTAATGGATATAATGTTAAACGTTTTGAATTTGAAGTACCTCTAAAGCACGCAAGTGGGTGCTGCCCAACTGGCAGCCAGAAAAATAAAAGTGAAACTTAAGAAAGAAGTGGAAATACCGATTTTGAACTGAAACAGTGAAGTTTGAATTCGCTGTTGTGATGAAAAAGGGAGAGTAGGCAGAATAACACATGAAAGGTGTGGGTTTTCCATGCTGGGTGCAGTGCCTGGTACTCGGGATGCATCTGATGGATGGAAGAGTGAACAAAAGTGGGCAGGACCCTGGAGATCCACTTTCAAGGACACGTGAGGAAGGGAAGCTGATGAGGAAGCCAGGAGCCATCAGAAAGGCAGAGACGATTAGATGGCCTGTTTAGGGAGTCTCCAGGGAGGCAGAGGGGTTACAGACAGATGAGGAGGAAAACCTGTTCTTGGGTTCAACAAGGAGGAGGTGACTTGTGACCACGGCGGCGCTGCACAGAGTGGGGTGGGAAGTTGGGGTGGGGGGCAGCTGAAAGCCTGAGGGCTGGCGGGGGCGGGGGGCAGCAGAGGCCCTTTGGGGAAGTGTGCCCAAGCGCTCTCAGCGGACTGCAATGGCTTGGAAGGCTTTGACTTGACTTTCCATCACACTCAGTTTCTCAAAGGAAGGCACAGGGAGAGCTAACACACCCACTTACTGCTGTAACTCATTATCAAGTCATAATTCATAAGTATAAAGCTGTCCTTCAGTTACGGTCAACCAGACATTTATTTGGTGCCTGTTACGTTTTTAGTCACTGGGCTAAAACTGAGCAGAAGGTACCAGTAGAGAGAGGGGGGGGAATGACTGGACCGTGAGGAGCCTGCAGGACCTGTACACCAGGCCCAACCACAGACAGGCTGGCCTTGAAAGTGGGCAGACACGTGCTCGGAGACTGGCTCTACGGTCAGGCTGGTTGTTGAGGAAATAGGTGCGCATGCAGGGCTGGGAGACCCAGGGGGACCAAGTCTGATGGCCTTGGTGTTTTGGAAGGAGAGTGACCTTCCCCGGAAAAGGACGTTGAGGAGAGGCAGGTGTTGCCCAGGGAGCCTCAATGAAGTGGGGAAGGCTCAGAGCAGTCATTAAGGGGCGGGACTAGGACAGGGACCGATAAATGAAAGTAGGTGTCAGCACACACTTCGGCAGACATTAACTGCAAGCTCCCTGCGGGTGGTGCAGTCCCTCTGGTCCCTGTGGACACTTGACTCAATGGATGAAGACCCAAAGCCATTTTGAAAGCTACTCCATGTTTTCACTCATTTCAAAAAATATATTCTTGCTTCACAATATTTAATAAATCTGGGCAAAAGTGAAATTTAAAGCCCTTTAGGAGTTTTTACAAATGTATGCGATTAACCTACCAAATACATAGTGGCTCTGACTTAAAAACCAGAATTCTCAAGCAAAGGTGTGACATAAGGGTTCATAGACCAAAGTCAGGAGGAGACCCTATCCACTCAGTTCACCAAGATGTATCCCTCAAGGACACACTTGCAAAAGTCCTGATAGCCCAAGTTCTACTCTCCAATGGCATGGCAGGATTCTCCTCCTAGCTACTTTCCTATTGGCCTTGAGATGTGGGCGGGGCCAGCCATTCCTGCTGCAGCCACTAGCTCCACCCCCATTTCATGCAAATGAGGTCAAAACTCTGGTGAGCCCCTGATTGGCCACGTGGTTGATGACACATTGCCCCACCCCTTCAATGACGTCATTACCCACTCAAACTCTCACGAGAGTTTGCACAGATGATGGTGAGGGGCTAGCAGGCCAGTCCAGGGGGGCAGGAGGGTGGTCAGGGTAGGGGGCTCTTGCAGGACACGCCCACTCCCACCCCAGAACCTCCAGTCCAGGTTTAGGCAGGGGCCCCAAGGGGTCTGTGGGGCCCGGCCCAGGGGGTCCCACGCACCCTCTCTTCCCATTGGCTGGTTGCACTGGCATGCAAATAAGGGCTCACGTCACTTCCGGAGGCAAATCGAGCGCCATTTTCTCTTTCTGGCAGAGCTAGGAGGAGGGGACAGGGTCGCGCGAGGGTGGGAGCGCGCCGAGGCGGGGGTCCCGCCGCGCGGGGCGGAGGCGGGCGTGGGCCCCGGCGGGGCGAGGCGAGAGGCGGCGGGGGACGCGGTGGCGCTTCAAGCGCCCAGCGGTAGGTACGACCCCGGCCCGGCCCCGCGACGACGCCCCCGACTCGGCCGGGCCCGCGAAGTCCGGGCGGCGGCCCCGCCCCGCCCCGCCCACACCCGCGGCTGCCTCTCGAATCCCGAGGCGTTCTCCAGGCGCGGGTTCGCGGCCGGAATGGTGCCGGTCGTTCCTCCTCGTCACGTGCAGCCGGGTGGTCGCCGTGGGGCGGAGCCGTGGAGGGGGAGGGTCCGGGACTGGGGCAGAGTGACGGGCGGCGGGGCAGTGGGGGTGGCAGAGAAGGGACGGAGCGGGGAAGAGGGGGCGCGGGTCGTGGGAGGGCGGCTCGGTGCTTCCCCAGCCCGTCCCGGGAGCAGCCTTGGGTGGCGGCGAACGTGGGCCGCGGAGATACGGTCGCACCTTCGTCGGCCCTGCGGTGTTTTCCCCCAGAAGGAGCGGACCGTCCAAGCAACGCTGATGGCAGTTCCTATTCCTCTGGCCTTGAGCGTTTCATGTGCATATTGATAATTTAATACGCAGGTGTTAAAATTAAAATTTTAACTTTTCGTGTGCTAGTGCTGATTGCGTTGATGTAGATTGTGTGCCAAATTTCTGCTAACATTTGGCTTTGGAATGTCAGAAATTCTAACTGCCAGTTGAGATTGGGCGCAGTTGCAGAATGGCCAATGATGAAATATTTAAAGTATTTTCTTTGCATCTGAAGGAGAGACTTGCCTGGACGCTATTAAAATTATGGTGAGGGTATGCTGGTTTTATCAGTCGGGCTCGGGTCTGGGAGGCGCTGGTGGGGGATGACCCCACGCAAAAGCCAGGAGGGTTATGACAGTTGCGCGCTCATCTCCGGTTGGAGTCGGGAGTCGCGCAAGGTAGGGCGACCCCGCGCTGCTGCTGGAGGGTGGGGACTAGAGGGCACCCGTGCTGATCAGCTTGATCAAAGGGAAGTTGGGGCTGCAGTGATGATGGCTTGTGGGGGGCATGCCCAGTCTCTAGCCGAAGAGATCCTGGGGTACCTCTTGAACCCAGGTTTGTACCTCCACCCAGGTTTGCGTAGGCTGTTGGTGGGTTTATGGTGGTGGCCACTTTGCAGGACCAGGTCCCCAGCATTTTGTGTTCCCTCCACTGTACTGTCACGCCTGTTAAGGCAGCACGTTTTGTAGGAGGAAGCACGAAGGCCGATCACTTGCTGAAGGCCAACCAAGACCTGAATCGTGCTTCTGTGTATGGCACAAATAACAGGTGTTTTTTGAACTTTTTAATTTTAAGCCCCGTATTCCAGTGCTTGGGACATTTCATTTAGATTTTTGGAATTAGACCCGTAGCAGACTCAATGTGGATGTTCTGAGTGCTTTCCTTGTATGGACTCATTGATCTTCACAACTGCTTCCTGGAGTAGCTTGCCTGTCCCAGTGTCCCAGGCAGCTGAGGCCTGCGGTTGAGTGAATTGCCACCGATTGCAGAGCTAAGGGCCTGGGGAGCGGATCTACACCCAGGCAGCATGGCACGGGAACCCTTGCTGGTGCCGTCATGGTGCTGTGGTGCCTCTCAGGTGAAATTCTTTAGAAGTGAGGTTTCAGAGCAGCTCCAGAGAGGTTCTGTGGATTAAAAGGTGTTTGTTATCCGATAGACTTTATGTTTTAGAGCAGGGTGTCAGACTCATTTCCACCAGAGGCCACATCAGCCCCTCGGTGCCTTCAAAGGGCCTTAGTAATTTTAGGACTGTATAAATGTTACTACTCCTTAACTAGGGACAAGGAGCTCAGCGCTGCCATTGGGTAGAATCGAGGTGCTGGGCTGGATAAAACATGGTAGAGGACCAGATTCAGCCTGTGGGCCTTGTGTTTGCCACCTGTGTTTTAGAGAGTATTTTTTCCATAATGGAGTATTCTTTAATGGTCCTGATACTAGAAAACAACAAAGGAAAACCCTTTAAGTGCCCTTTTGAGAAATAACATTTGCTTGTACGCATCCGTGGACTTTTTGGTAACTCCAGGTCTGTCCAGCACTAGGAAATTAAAGGTAGTTTGCTGTGAACTGAGCCTGAAAGGTCCGGGCAGCTGCTGTGGCCTGCCGATTCCTCATGTGCCCCATTTACAGACACACAGATCTAACCGCGGACTAAGGACGTGTGGAGAGCAGCGTCATTGGAAGATCTAGAAGTGCGAAAACATTGAACAGTTTCCTTCCTGGTTAATCCACTGGGCATTTTGCATAGAATCCTTCATCTTAGACTAGATAAATTATGGTATTTTGGAATGGAAATATCCTGGTAAAACTCAATTGCTTTTCCCCAAAATGACAACAGTAGACCAGGGCTCTTGAAAGGTTATGAAGCTTTTATAATTTACCTGTTTTGTTTTTTGTTATCCTTAAACAGCAAACTGCTAAAAAAGGGATCAGTGTGCTTGGTTTGGGGGGAAACCACAGTAACAATGATGAGGGAATGGGGGCATGTATGATTTGAGAATAAAAATTTCCTGTTCTCCAAATTTAAGAGAGAGGACTGACAGTTCCTTGACCCTGCTCCTAACCTTGAACATCAGGTGACCGGGGAGCCTGTTTGAAACTTGCCCAATCACAGCCTCCTTACAGTCTCCCATGCTGAGCCAGCCATTCTGCTGCAGCCTCCAGGCACCAGCCTATGAAGTCAGCCCATCCCCAAACTGCTGCTGGGCAGTCCACCAATCCCTGTTCTTTGTGTTTCTCAAAACATGTAATAAGATCAGGTGCTAGGTAGGGCCAGAGCTCTGTGCTAGCAGTAAACGGCCTCCTTGGGACAGGGAGGGCAGTGGAACTTCAAGGTGGAAATGAAAACAAGTCTGACTAAGTGGAAAGCATCTAACAGGTGATTTTGTAGAAGCCTCGCTCTGCAAAGAAGGCAGTTTGGGCTGGAAAGTGGCCTTGTAAGGAGTTTTTTAAGAAAGCTGTCATGAGGTTCTTGACAGCTCCTCTGTCAGATGATGCTTTTGAAGACTAGGACCCAATCCAATGTATTTTACTTTTGATAACTTTCTTAACTTTTATGGAGTTCTACAATACTAAATGATCTTTTCCAAGACTGTCTGACATTTTGGCTTCTCTGCACCACACCGGAAGGAGAGTTGTCTTGGGCCACACATTAAATACACAAACACTAATGAAAACTGATGAACAAAAAAAGGTGTTAAGTAAATTTTCGATTCTGCATTACTCCACATTCATAGCCGTCATTGGCTGCAGGTTGGACACGCCTGCCTCCTCCTGAGCCTAAGATACTTTCCACATAGGTGACTTGTCTGGAAAATGTACCCATTCCAAATCAGCTTCTCAGAAACTTCATGTTTCCTTATTGTTGACCACAGTCCCTCCTCCTCACGTGTTAGTCCTCCCTGCTCTCCACCCCCCCATTCGGTTCCAGTCTACCTTTTTAGCCTAATTTACCTTTTGCCAAACATACTCAGACTTTTCCTCCTTTACCTCAGTCATTTTAGCCCTTTCTCCATGTCTCATTATTCTAACTTTTATACTTTCGCTATTTATTTTATTTATTTATTTTTAGAGGGAGGAAGGGAAGGAAAAAGGGAGAGAAACATCAATGTGTGGTTGCCTCTCTCATGCCCACCACCCCCCCCGCCCCGGCAGGAGACCTGGCCCACAGTTCAGGCATGTGCCCTGACTGGGAATTGAACCAGGACCTTTTGGTTCCCAGGCCCTTTCGCTCATTTATTATAAACATTTGCTATGTATTATGCTCTGTGATAGGCCCAGCCATGCACATAAAACATGATTCTTCCCCTGAAGCTTAGTCCAATAGGGGAAATAGATATAAGTAGATATTTACAACACAGTGAGGTGAGTGTGATGAGAGAATTATAAACTGGTCCTCTGGGGATTCCTGGGAGGGGCACTGAATTCATCCTTGGGCGAGGGGTCACAGGAGAGGCCCCTAGTGGAACTGCTGACCCACAGAAACCATCACTCAGCATCTTGGGAGGCACCGCCCAGTTGCCCTCTAATTGTGAATAAATTACAATTTTTTCTACTTACTTTCACTAGTGAATATTGTCAATCTTTAAAAGTTATTGTTTTGATAATAAAAATTCAGCATTTGTTATTTTACCTGGCATTTCTTTAACTCAAATTCTACTGATTTTGTTTTTAGCTTTTATAGTTGATACATTTAAAAACTTTTTTTGAACTAATTGCAGAAATATGGAAAGTTGCAAGTACAAAGAACTTTTGCCCCTGATTTGTTTGAAAGTGTGTTCCCAAATAAGATGCCACATTACCTCAAATATTGTCTATTTCCTATAAATAAGAACATTCTGTAACCTATCCAACACAACCATCAAAACAGGAAATCAGTGCATTATCGCCATTAAAGTTTTGCCAATTCCTTTAACATTTACAGTAGAAGAATCAAGATAGAATTGCATACTATATTTAGTTACCCAGTTTCTTTCAATCTGGAGCAGTTCCTTAGTTTTCCCTTCCATGATCTTTTCTTTTTTTAAGACTTTATTTAATTTAGGAAGAGGGGGAGAAAGAGGGAAACATCAGTGTGTGGTTGCCTCTCGCATGCCCCCTCCTGGGGACCTGGCCCACAGCCCAGGCTTGTCTGCTGACCAGGAATTGAACTGGTGACCTTGGTTCTCAAGCCAGCACTCAGTCCACTGAGCCACACTAGCCAGGGCCGTGATCTTTTAAATGTGTAATTCGTTGATTTTTAAATAAATTCAGAGTTGTACAACCATCGCCACAATCCAATGCTAGAACATTCCCAGCACTCCTCCAGCCCTCATCCCAAACCTGTCCATTTGCAGTCAGTACCTGTTTCCACCCTGGCCAACCACTAATCTGCCTTCTCTCTGTAGATTTATCTTCTCTGGATGTCTCCTATCCATGGGATCAGACAGTCTGAGGACTTCGGCATTCGCTGCCTTTGACCCGGCATGGTGTTTCTGAGACCCACTCGTGCTGCGGCACGTGTCAGTCCCTGGTCCCCTCCCAGTGCCACGTTGTGTTCCGTTGTGTGGCTCGCCTCGTTTGTTCAGGCCTTCACCATTTGATGGACTTGTGGACCGTTTGTACATTTTGGCTACTGTGAGAAGTGTTACCTCGTATGATGTGGACACTGGCCATTTTAGGCTAGTTGTTGTTTTTTTTTTTACACTGTCTCTTAATTTTGGGTTCTCTGCCAGACTTCTGTGAGCTACCCTTTTTTCCTTGGTTATTAAGTATTTTGTCGGGAGATGCTTGGACATCATGTAAATATCCCATTTCTCATCAAGCTTTCATTAATTATAGCACCATGGATTCAAGTTTATTTTCTAGTGGATTATATTTTAGTTATCATTGCGTGCCAAACCACACCAAACCAAAATCGGGTGGAATATATTTAAAAAGCTCAATAGCTCTTTGGTCAGGAGTTCAGGCAGGATTCCCTACTCTAGATGGCCCGCCCGGCCCGGGAACTTGGGCTGCGGCGCACTGGAGGGGTTCCCGAGGCATCTGCACTCACACCCCTGGTGCCTGGTGTTAACCGTCCACCCGTGGGCTCCAGGGCTCCTTGAGCTTCCTCACAGGGTGGGGTCTGGATTCCAAGTGTGATGGGCCCCAGAGAACAGGCAGAAGTGTGGCATTTTGATGGTCTAGCCTTGGGGGTCCCATGGCATTGATCCTGTCATACTTTGTCGGGGGGCAGCCATAAGGTGCTGTTCAGGTTCCAGGGGTTTCGACACCCTCACTTTCTGGAAGGTGTGCAGACGTCCTGTTTGAAGAAGAGCATGTGGGATGGGAGATAGTATTGCATTATCTTTGGAAAACTGATTGCCACAGGCTGCATAAGCTGTCACTGTGATTGTTTAATACCCAAGTTGTCCCATACTTGGCTTGTGGGAACTTCTTCAAGCTGGCTTCCGTTGAGTCCTTTTGACACGTCTCACCATTCTTTGACCAGCTTCCTTAGTTTCTGGCACAAGGTGTTTCGGGAGCAGCTTGTCTTTTCCATGTTGCAGCCCTCAGATCGGCTGTTTTTCTAAGGAGCCTGTGTCATTTTCATGGACAGTGGTATGTAGCAATTGAGGTTTGCACCCAAGGAGTGTTCACTGCTACTGGGCTGTGTGACTGCTCCTAGGGCAGAGCTGTGGAGTATACACACCCAGTTATCTTCTGGGCAGAAGCAGGACGGCGATGCCTGTGCCTTCTTGTCCAGTCAAGTATCACAGGGCTTTTTTAATTTTATGTCTTTCCAGATATTTTAAAGGCAGATTTAGTGAGCTGTAATTTATGCTCCGCACAGCTCACCTGTGTAAAGTGCACCGTTCACAGTGCATTTGCAGACTTGTGCCGCCGTCGCCAGTCAGCTCTAGGGCGTTGTCTTCAGTCCAAAAGGGAGCTCCCCGCCCTGACCCATGTGGCTCCCAGTGGAGTGGGCATTGTCCTGCAAAGCAAAACGTCGCCAGTTTGATTCCTGGTTGGGGCAGGTGCCTGGGTTGCAGGTTTGGTCCCCAGTTAGGGGTGAGCGAGAGGCAACCGATGGATGTTTCAATTGCATTGATGTTTCTCTCCCTCTCTTTCTCCCTCCTTCCCCTCTCTCTAAAAAAATAAAAATAAATAAAACCGAAGAAGAAAAGGGAAGACTGGTTCCCTCAGCCCCGACTCAGCTGCCCCCCCTCAGCCCTGGGCAGCCAGTGTTGACCTTCTGTGTCTTTGTGTGCCTCGTTTGTTCTGGGCACGGCGCATCAGTGGGTCAGACAACACGTGGCCCTATGTCCGGCTTCTGCCACTGAGCACCGTGTTCCCCAGGCTCCTCCACACCGACACGTGTTGGTGCTTGATCTCTTTTTAGGGCCAAACGATAGTCGCTGAGTGAGTGCACGGCACTTGACTCACCCATTTAGCGGGTGGGTGTTCGGGTGGTTTCTGCATTTTGGCTGTTAGGGACACTGCCACTGTGACTGCTTCTGTGCAGGTGTCTGTGTGGATGCCTGCTGTTAATTTCTCTGGCGGAGTCGCTGGCACAGGGTGCCCTGGTTTATTCTGCTGAGGAATGGCCCAGCTGTCCTGCTGGCTGCCCAGTGACAGTGCTGCTGGCGAGGCTGAGAGGGCGCCTCCCCGGTGTCTTTGCCGACACTTGTTACCTTCTGTTTTCAGAGTCTCAGCGTTCCTTGTAGGTGGGAAGCAGTGTCACCACACCGTGCTTTCCGTGTGCATCTCCACGTGGCTAATGCTGAGCGTGTTTCACGTACTGAACAGCCATAGGCGTATTGTCTTTGGAGAGGTAGGGATTTAGGTCCTCTGCCCGTTTGTAAGTTGAGTTATTGATCTTTTAGTGATTGAGTTATCAGGGTTCTGTTTATATTCCAGGTATAAGTTCCTTATCAGAATAAAATTTGCAGACATTTCTCTCATTTTGTGGATTCTCTTTTGGCTTCTTGCATGGTTTCCTTTGAAGTACAAACGTTTAATTTTCAAGAAGTCCAACTTACCTGGTTTTTCTTTTGTTCTTGGAGCTTTTTGGTGTCATCTTAAGAATCCATTGCCAAATCCAGGGTCATAAAGATTTACGCTTATGTTTTTCTGTGTGTTTTAAAGTTTCAGCTCTTACATGGAAGGTGTATGATCTGCTTTGAGTAGATTTTTGTGTATGGGGCAGAAAAAGAATGTGGCTTCACTCTTTTGCATGTGGTAACAAGTTGCCCCAGCATGATTCGTTAGCCTCTCAGTGTTTCACCAACCCTGTTACTTACTGCCGCTTTGTTTTCTTCCCTTCTAAGGAAAATTTCAAAAATGTTTCAAATTCCCGTGGAAAATCTCGACAGCATCAGGAAGGTACGAAAAAAGGTGAAAAGCATTCTTGTGGACATTGGGCTTGAGAGCTGCAAGGAGCTGCTGCAGGTAAGAGGACGTCAGGGTCTGGGGTGCCAGGGCCCCAGGGTTGGCCTTCTGGAGCTGAGAGTTGACCTGGGAGTTTTGGGAGAGTGGGTAAGATTCCTCAAGGTGGAGATCATCATTAGTTCTTATTTATGTCTCTGTGATGTGAACTGTGTTATTTTAAGCTGTTTAAGTTTTTAAGGTGACTTTTATGAGGGTTTTTTATAGTCATTAGTTCTAAAACACTGCTGACCCTGAGTGACGGGGGAGGCTGCGCGGGCCTGTGGGTACTCGACGTTTTCAGTGGATGTGTGGTCAGCCCTCTGTGCCCCTGGTCTCGAGTCTGTGGGTCCAACCAACAGCAAACCGGAAACAGCAGTTCCGACCTGCGGCTGGGAATTGCAGGTGCGGAGGGCAGACTGTGTGCACTGTTCTAGGCCATTCCATAGGGGACTGGAAGGTCCCCGGATCCTGGTATTCGTGGGGGTCCTAGAACTGATCCCCTGGAGCTGCCCAGGGACAACTGTGCTTCTGGGGCCTTGAAAACTATATGTGGGTTTTCAGCTGTGGGCAGAGGGCTGGGGTTGGGGGTCGGGACCCCTAACCCCCATGTTGATAGAGTGTTAACTGTATTTGTTTTTGCTCTTTCAGGGGAACCTGTTGAATTATTTATTATTTTAGCAGAAGACCCTAACTTAGTCCCCCAGTATTGTTTGAGTAACAAATAAATGGGAGGCATACATGTATGATAGGGTGTTGTTTTTTCTGACTTTTGAATTTAATATATTCATTCCCAAAAGTTTAAAAATTAAGGTCACAGCCACACTACTGATAAGTTGTGTTCACTTACAATTTTATATCCTTCCTTGGAACTTGAGAATACATGGTGGGCATGTCTAGGAAAGAAGTGAAAATGGTTAAACAAGGCACGTTGTGTGACCTTATAGCCATTGATAATTCATATGTATTTTATTTGTAACTATCAAAATAGTTAGGAAGTGTCAGTTTTTATTTTTTTTAAACTTGTGAAGAATTTGATTTACAGTATTTTGGCCTGGGAAGAGTTGAGTTTCTTAAATTTTCAAATCTCAGACTTCTGACCAGATTGATTTTACTTATAAAAAGGCAGTCTGATACTGGTAGGGCGGTGATTTCCAGGATTCTCATTAATGGTCAGCAGGTAGACAAATGTTAGTCTCTAAAGGACCCCAGAGAGTTCTTCTCGCTCCGACGGGGCCTCCCCACTGTGCTCTGCTGCCTTCGTGGCTCCCAGGGTCTTGGAGTGCCAGGTTCCTTCTCTGTCTCCCACACCTGAGGGTAGGGAGAC